>JANAVB010013999.1:1059216-1102409 GCA_029216955.1 Iris pallida
CCTCCTGTACGGTGTCGTTGATCTCTCCCTTAATCAGAAAACCCTCAAGTTATTCTCTACACCATCGTAGACCCTCCTCAATTTCTTCTACACATCCTTTATCATATCGAGGCTATCCACTGTGGCAACAATCGGCTAGACTAAAGAATTAAGGAGCCAAATATATACCACCATATGAGTGGACTTCCACTCGTCGCGTCCTGCCGAGCCCTCATCCGGTTCTGTCTTCTCTTCTGACAAGAAACCTTCCAAGTTTTTTCTTCGAGGTTCTCCTCACCCGTCGTAACCAACTCAGGTAGGCAGCCGGTCCATCAAGCTTTAGATTGATGGAGGGAAGCTCCAACTTCGTCGGTGTTCGTGTCGTGCTCTCATCAGCTGACAGTTTTATCAGCTTCATCAACGTTGCGACCTCCATAGGGTCCAACTTCTTGATGATCTCCTCCATCGATCCTCCACTTCTCCGATCACCTCACACCTGTCCTACGATTCATGTTCGTCCTCTCCTAGACCCGATCATATCTCTTCTCCATCGGATCTAGGCCTTCGATGTCAACATCCGGAACGACCCGCAGGGGACGTCGGGAACCGCGGCAGAAGGCTAATGCGGTCTTCGCAGGAATTGCGGCTTCGCGGTAGGTGGCGGCAACGTTGGCGGTGGTGGCGGATGAGCGGCACAACGGGGGTAGCGTGGCAACTGTGGTGGCGGCTAGGGTTTGGGCTCTGATACCATGTTGAATATTTCGGAGTAATTCTTCTGATTACTTATAATCTCTTGGCTATGTATATATTCTTACAACCCTCCATCTTACATAAAAATTCTTAATACATTCTACTATACCAACAATATGTCGTGTCCAATTCACCATATACTCTACCTTAAACCTCATGTCTTAAACCTCATGACTGATATAGCTCATTCATATTCTGGTATGATACTCTACCTTAAATCTTATGATAGATACTGATACTACCTTGAACATACATGACTGATACTTTTTTTCAAACTCATGACTGATACTGATACTGTTGTAATTGATTGATGATTTTATTGATAGTTCTCTTGGCTTTATATAGCCTTACAGTCAATATTAAAATAATGGAATATCCTGTGGCATATTCTGGCATACCAAATATGTCCGCAGGATATTTCAATATCTTTTATACTAATAATCTACTAAATATGACATACTAAATATTCCAACACTCCTCTCAAGATGGGAGAAAGATATTCACTAAGCCCATCTTTTCACATTCTCAAATTGTAAAAACCCTAAATTTCTACTACGATTTTCTTTTAATTTGGTATCGATTTTGTTTTTCGTAAATTGTATGCCGTATGAGAATTTGCATTTTTCGTATTTGTCGAGTGCGAATATGTACGAGGTACATATTTTTTAAAAAACATTTTATAGATTTTTTATATAAAGGAGAAGTATGTTTTTTTTAACATGCGAGAAATATTTTTAATTGCTTAAAATATTAAAAGGGCGTCACGTCGAGATTTCAAAAACCATGTTTTATTATTTTCAGAAGGCTAGTTTATTTTATTAGTGATTTAGAAAACTATGTTTCATATAAATATTATTTTCCCATGTAAATACGTAAAATATAATTTACGTATAAATTGATTTTCGAAACTTATTTTATTCATGGTATTGAAACGGTATTTCAAGTATTGAAATAATTATTGTGATTTTCGAAATTAATTATTATTATATTTTATTATTTATGAAAATGATATTTATTATTTTGTTTGAGTTAATATGGGATTAAATATGATAATTTAATTTGGAAAGATTCTATTTTTAAATAGACTTTAAATTGAAGGAATGAATTATCTAGATGCAATTCAAAATTGATCGAATTCTTTTTAAATCAATTTAAATAAAGATAGAAATATCTATTTAGGATTTATACTCTCCCCGTCTTTATCCAACTAGGAACACCACCTCCTATATAAGGAGAGGCTCCATGCTTTTTCCCAACAGTTTCACAACCTAAATTCCACAACCCAAGCATTCGTGCATCGTGTTCGTGCCCCTTTCCCATCCACTATGTGTCTATTTGTATAAATACATTATTTCTCTCCGTGTCGGACATACCCCGACACATCACCCGACCAACAGAACTACTATCGCCTCGCCATCAACCTCTATCTCGACTCGACCCAACTCCATCGTCGCCTTCCGCTGTCAACAACATCATCTCCGCAGACCCGGCAACACCACAACCACCATCACCACCAAAAATCCCAAAGCACTCTCCATCACCGTGCCACCACGACCATATACCAACAGCCACCAAAACCCCCATCGCCAATACCACGTCCACCGACATCACCATCCCGCTTTGGCATCATCGGGACACCCCAGCTTGCCCAGCCAACCAGGTTCAATAATCGATCAACCCCGCTGCCATCAAACCACCGCCAAATCCCGACAGCCATCCGTAATGCCACAGCCTACCAACGCCACCCCTGCCAACCTGACTCTATCTCCCCGGCATCCCCAGATCTCCACAGCACCAACACCGGATCCTAGTGCAGTCTAACCTTCTTCCAGGAAACAAGACCACCACCAGAATACAATAGCATCACCACCACGCCTGGCCACGACAAACCCTATACCACCACCATGCACCATCACCCCGTCACTACCAACGGACCCCCAAAATCTACCGTCGGACCGACCATCATCCGCCTACCGCCACTACCACCAAATCCCAAATTCCCGAATAGAAATAAAACCCTAGTCCTAACCCTCACCTTGTCTTTGGCCGCCGGCGCAAGCCACCCGTGTTCGCGTCGTGCACCACTCCCGTGGCCGACGTACAGATGCTTTCTTGTCGGCGTTCGTATATGCAGCCCCCGCACGGTCGCTTCCTTCTGATCGCAGCCGTGTCGCCCGACCATTGGAGTCCCCCTCCGCCGGCATCATCCCTGACCGAGCGTCTACCGTGAGTCCTCCGCTTCCTGTATTGAAAGCATCATGGCGGTGGCCGTGCCCCCCCTCGCCCCCCGCCGAAGCCCCCTCTGTAAGTTTTGCTCTCTCTCACTTCCCTTTCCTTTGCTCTCTTTCTCCTCTACTTTTAATAAAAAAACATCGGCAGCTTCTTCGCTCTATTCGTTTGAAGTATTAGCTTTAGTAGTCGCCGACTCTCTCTCCCTCGGGAAAGAAGAGAGCAGCTGGCACTAATTCTTTTATTCTATTTTTATATATATTTTTTATCTAACTTCTTTCCATTACAATAGAGGTTTTGTCATAAATACTATTATCAGTATACATATATGTAGATATCTACCCTAAATACTCTGTACCAATACATGATTTCTAGTTTTGTGAATTATTAAGTATTGCTAATATGTATGTATAATTCCTTCAAATTCTTATTATAACAAGACATTGTTTTGGGCTGGGGCCCACATTTTTATATATTAAAATTTTAGTTTAAAAACCCTAAAATAATTTCTACTATAATATTGATTAATTAAATATATATTTACCCCTAAAATGTAGTTTCAAAAAGTATAATACAATTTTTGGTATTTCTTAAATATTTTAACTAACCAAGTTTTCAATCACAAAAACATATCTTTACGAACTTAGAGTTTAATTTTAAAATAGTCTTCTAAATTAGGTTGTCACTTCCCGTTCCCAGAATACGTATTTTAATACGTGTACTGCTGGAATGTATTTATTTAATATTTATCTTGCAGCTGTTCTGTGTTTAATTTCTTTAATTTCATGCTAATTATTTTGCTATATTTTATTTTCTGCTTAAAGCTCTTGGTTTATTTGTTCATGTTAAACCAACTTGGTCTAGCTTGGTTCATCATGAGAGGGATGGATGGTCTAGATCTTGTAGGAAGGAATGAGTGGTGGAGATTGACTTGGGCTTGATATTAATACCTCTTTATTTTTCTCTCTCTTTATTACTCTCATTTACCCCTTCTTCCTCCATTACTCTCCTACCAACCTAGAGAGCTAGGCAAGTACAACTTGCTTCATGATGAATCTCAATCTTTGTTGTTCTATTGTCTTCCTCACGAGATCCTAAGACACTTTAGTACTTAGCATTTTTGTTTTCCATGGTTCATTTCATGTAGATCTAAGTTTGTTGTATTTTCAGAATTCTTGGGTTTTGATCTATTAAGTCTTGTTATTTTTAAGTTTGGATTATTTCATGTTGTAGAGAATTTTATTCTACCCTATTTTAACCTATGGAAGTCCAGACTTGGGCTTGGAATGAAGGATTTAGGGAGCTTGGAAGCAATTGCTTTCCTGGTTCTGTCCTCGGAGAATTAGAGTAGAACGTTACTTTAGTCGCATGGCTTTCATGCGACAAAGTCTCTCGAGCTGCATGAGCGCTGTCTTCCTCCAGCCGCATGGCTCTGCCACATAGATCCTGGCCGCATAAGGCCCAGTTCACATTGCCGTATAGGCCCTGTCTTTCCATTGCAGCATGGGCTTCTGGCCGCATGGCCTTGGCAGCTCTGAGCCGTATGGGACTCGTTTCCCCTAGCCGCATATGCATGTTCTCCTGGCCGCATAAGGATCAGTCCCATCTTGCCGCATGAAACCCCAGCCGCATGAGATTTGATTTTCTGAGCCGCATGAGCTTTAGACCCGGGCCGCATAGGGCCCAGATCCCCTAGCCGCATAGACCCGATCTTTCCTGGCCGTATGACATTGAGCCGCATAGACATGATCTTCTCGAGTCACATGAGATTTGATTTCCTGAGCCGCATGAGACTAGGTTCCCGAGCCGCATAGGATTTTGATCCGATTCTGGCCGCATAGATAGGTCTGACTTGCCCAGCCGCGTAGATGGGTATCCATCTGCTGCCGCTCGCAGTGCCTTTTGGTTGTTTTTTGTTCCGAATTGACAATGATTGTTACCTTGAATAATGATTAATCATGCGTTCCTAGTTAGAATTAGAAGACTGGTTAGTCGTCTTATTGAATTGAATGAGATACGTTCACGTATAAACCATGAACCATTGCGATCGACTAGCCGATCCGAATATTGACATATGGACACATGTTGTCTTCCATTTTCTGCAAAAGCAGCATGTATATCTAGCAGTCAAGGCATGATTGTTCTGTGGCTAGTTTTGATTGTTGCATTACGCTATGTAAGACCTGCAACCTAGCCGTACTGGTATCGTTGTAGAGTTATGCATATCATACTCTGTACGGGAGTACTCATTCAGAATGATCATGATCCACGGCATGAGATTTCTATCAACATAGGGACTATTAAGCTAAATAATATAACGATGGCATGGAGAGAGAATGGATTCCCGAGTTCTTATATGGCAGCCATCTTTAGGACAATTAGTGCCCAGACATGCCGGTTGGTTCCTACAAATACTACAAATCTGCCACACAGGCAGGGAGTGGTATCTGCTTATACTGTTATATATAGTAATGACGGGTGTCCCACTGGGACTCGTCTAATTCATGATTGGCGCAATTGATTATTGGATAGACCAGCCTTGCTTCTACATAGTAAGAACTGAGGAATCTCTTATTGCATGTTTCCAAACTAACTTGAAACTTAAATAGCAAGCCGTAGTAGTTGCATGGCCGTTTAAATTGGTTTGTTTATGAATGTGCCTACTCTGTCAACTACTGAGATGAGCAGGACGTCAGGACATGATGGGCCAACTTCTGTCCTTGTTTCGTAGGAAAGTGGGATTGAAGTGTCGTGATGTTGTGCGAACCCCAGTAGCAAGCAGAGATCTATTTATCATATTCCTAACTCTTATCACTGATTCTAATTCCTCATATCGTGCTTCCTTGCGGTACTTGCTATTAGTGGTCTAACCTCTCTGGTTTTGCATGGCCAGATTTAGAGCCAGCTTCCGAAGACTCAGCTTACTTCCGCCTCCAAGATGGTCAATACTAGAAGGACGATAACATGAGGACATGAGTGGGTTCCTTGCTTCCCTGCTCGTTTTACTACTTACTTTACTTACTGCCGTTTAGGCACCGACATGTTAGTCGGATTGTCTTGCACTTATCTTTACATAATTATAACTAAGTCAGACTGCAGCTGATAACAATTGTGTATACCTTGCTATATCATCTGGCTATGTTTTGTATAGCCAGATCTCAAGAACATTTTGACTGAGTATTTGGGATGTCTTACTGTTTTATCTTACATGTTCTCTATTATTTCTTTTTGTTTGAATAATTGAGACAATAGGTATTAACTGACCATAGTGAGAATTTCATGTAGTATGCACCCCCTTATCTTTTAGACAACATTGATCGTATTATACGGTATTCTTCTACCCATAATACGTAGCTGGCTGAGTCATTCCTTCGCTCTCTGGTATTCCGGTTCTGGGGTGTGACAAGATTTTAGTGGTGGCCCATGCAGGTCTAGATTTCAGACTTGTGGGATATTTTAATTTATAGGATGTCTCAATCACACATGTTCCCCCTTGATCTCATGGTTCATTGTTCTCAATCCTAACTTGATATTCTAGTATCCCTTTACTTCATTGATCTTTCCTGTCCGATCGTTTGATTGTTCTCTTGTCCCTTTTCTTAGGGACACCGTCCGCATCTGTCAGAGCCGGACAGCAGCAACAAGGGCGACATGAACAACAAGACCCTGTTGATCAGCAGTAAGGGCCAGTACTACCTCAAGAGACCATCCAAGAAGAGGTGATAGTAGAACCAGCAGCTGGACCACAGTATCCGGAGGTTCCACCACCACCAACAGTTCCACCTACCCCTGTGACAGTAGACATACCGGCCCTTCTGAAAATCATAAGAGGGATGATGGCTACTCAGCAACATCAGATGTTGGCCTTGCAATGCATGTACGTCCAGCTGCAAGAGCAGAATTTATTACTCAACCAAGGATTACAGACGGCTTTGGAAAGAGGGGTGAGGATTGATTTAGGAGCATCAACCAGATTTTGCAAGTACAACTCCGTCGTTTCGAGGGCACAGAAGATGTCATTTCTGCAGATGCATGGCTTAAGGACATCGAGGCCATTCTGACAGCGGCTAAGGTTCCGACGGAAGAACGTATGGATCTAGTAAAGCTGTTGCTTCAGGACCTTGCGTGTGATTGGTGGGAATCAGAAGAAGTGGGCATCAGACGTCCTGTTGCTTGGGACGATTTTACTGCCAGATTCAAGACGAAGTACTATGGAGTTGTGGCACAGTTTGAGCTACAACAGAAGTTTATCAACCTCAAGCAGGCTAGCAAGACAGTGGATGCTTATGCAGCGGAGTTCTGCATATTGAATAGGTTCGCCCCGGAGATGGTAGCAACGGAGAGCCAGAGGGCTATGAGGTTTCAGCAAGGGTTTCATCTTGAGCTCTTACAATTGATAGAGGGGCATAACTACCAAACTTTCGATGAGGTATTGACGGCAACCCGGAGACATGAGATCACCATCCAGAGGATTGCATCCAGGACTGGAGGTCAAAAGAGATCTCACAATCAGATTGAAGGAGGAGGGAGAGCAGCGCCCCGAGTTACTGTACAACCCCTTAGCATTCACATTCACGATGTGGCAATACGAGGGCCAGCGCCACCAGCAAGGCAACAACCGCAACAGAAGAAGAACTAGCAACCCCCAATGGACTGCACTTATTGTGGAAAGGCCGGGCACACTAGAGATGTATGTCGGGCATTGAACGGACAGTATTTGATATATGGGATTCCAGATCATCGGGTTTCCACCTGTCATATTAATTCGAGGTCAGAAGGACCAGTTCAGCAATCTCCTGCTCTGCCAGCACCAGGGACAGGCTAGTACCAAGGACCAGCGGTAGCAGTGAGACCGTTGGCACAACGTCCGTTGATGTCGTAACCTAAGATGTTTCGGTAGTAGGGACCGCTAATGCACCAGCAGCAACATAGACCACCCCAGCATCACCAAGGAAGGGGCCAACAACACCACCTGGCTAGGCCGCCGCATGGGAACCAACAAGAAAGCCGAGGGCAGGCATTCAATCTATCTTTGGAATAGGTATTGGCATCGGATGATGTTGTGGCAGGTAACATTCTCGTCGCCTCATATCTTGCAGTAGCATTGTTTGATTCGAGAGCATCACACTCCTTTATATCTGCACAATCTACGACATGTCTAGGAATGGAATTCGAAGCATTGCCAGGGAGGTTGAATATACTCACTGGTAATGGGCTCGTAGGAGTTAGTAGAGTTATTCTAGCATGTAGTGTTGTAGTGTGTGGGCGTTTCTTACTCGCCAGGTTGATAGAATTTCCTATGAGGAATTTCAACGTTATCCTAGGCATGGACTGGCTGAAAGACAGTTGTGCCACAATAGATTACCGTAGAGGGAGTGTATCTTTTAATATTCCAGGCATGGAACGATTTACCTTAGTCAGATTAGTGGCAATTCAAGAAGAAGAAGGAATAGTAGCGGCAATGGAAGAAGTTCAAGTCCCGAAGGTAGTTGGAGAGTTCATCGATGTGTTTTCCGAAGAACTTCCAGGTCTACCACCCATTAGGGATATTGAGTTCAGCATAGAATTAGCACCTGGAACTAAATCGATATCGGATCGAGTTTACAGAATGTCGGATTCAGAGCAGGCCAAGGTGTATCAGCACGTAGAGGAACTGAAAGCGAAGAACTTTATTCGAGACAGCGAGTCACCATGGGCAGCACCAGTGGTACTTGTGGGGAAGAATGATGGGTCATGAAGATTGTGCATTGACTACAGAAAGCTCAACGCGGCGACAGTAAAGAACAAGTACCCACTACCAAAAATTGACAACTTGTTTGATCAATTGAGCAGAGCGAGAGTTTTGTCCAAGATAGTTCTTCGGTCAGGGTATCATCAAGTTAGAGTTCGAGAAGAGGATATCCCTAAGACAACATTTAGGTTGAAGTACGGGCACTACGAATTCCTAGTTATGCCGTTTGGTTTGACCAATGCTCCAGCAATATTTATGGACTTGATAAACCGCATCTTTATGCCGTACTTAGATCAATTTGTCATTGTGTTCCTCGACGATATTCTTGTATACTCAGCTAGTGAAGAAGAGCATGAAGATCACCTCAGGAAAGTGTTGCAGGTTCTGAGAAAGAACCAGTTGTATGCCAAGCTCAGCAAATGTGAGTTTTGGTCAGACCGTATTTCATTCTTAGGGCACATCATATCCGGAGCTGGAGTGGCAGTAGATCCCAAAAAGGTAGAAACAGTAGAGAGTTGGCCAATGCCTAAGACTGTAGCAGATGTAAGAAGTTTCTTGGGATTGGCAGGATATTACAGAAGGTTCATATCAGACTTTGTAAGACTTTCAGCACCCATGACTCGCTTGACACGAAAGGACGTGCCATTCGTCTGGTCGGCAGAATGCCAGGCATTATTTGAAAATCTGAAGCAGAAGTTGATATCGGCACCTATTCTTACATTACCAGTTAGAGTCGGAGGTTTTACTGTTTATTGTGACACGTCAGGAAAGGCACTTGGGTGTGTCCTAATGCAGCATGGGAAGGTGATAGCGTATGCATCTAGGCAACTTCAGGACCACGAGAAGAATTATCCGACTCATGACTTGGAGTTGGCGACAGTAGTATTTGCTTTGAAGATATGGAGATATTACTTGTACGGTGATCGAGTAGACATGTACACAGACCACAAAAGTCTGAAGTACATCTTTACTCATAAGGAACTGAACATGAAGCAGAGAATATGGTTAGAATTGATCAAGGATTACGACGTAGAGCTTCAGTATCATCCAGGCAAGGCTAACGTAGTAGCAGATGCTCTTAGCAGGGGAGGCGGTGTATTTATGTTGACATCACAAAAACATATTTTAGAAGATCTCTAGGAGATGGGCATCGAGATTATACTTCCTAGTGATGGAGGAATTCTAGCAAGTCTACGAGTTCAATCCGACTTAGTAGACAGGATCAAGGTAGCTCAGGCGCAGGACCCAAGGATTCAGAAGCTTAGGGCATAATGTGAGTCAGGACTCACGAAGGATATGAAAATTCACGAAGATGTTATACTTAGATTTGGATCACGTCTATGTGTTCCAAGTAGAGATATCTGACAGGAGGTGATGGCAGAAGCCCACAGTTCTCAGTATTCTATACACCCTGGAGGGACTAAAATGTACCAAGATATCAAGCAGCACTTCTGGTGGAACGGAATGAAGAGGAAGATAACAAGATTCGTTTCGCGTTGCTTAATATGTCAGAAAGTGAAGGCAGAGCAACAAAGGCCAGCTGGATTATTACAGCCGCTTCCTATCCCGGAATGGATGTGAGAACATATCACAATGGACTTTGTGACCAGTTTACCGAGATCACCAAGTGGTAAGGATGCCATTTGGGTGATCGTAGATCGGCTTACGAAGGTGGCACATTTTCTTCCTTTTAGAGTGGGTCAATCTATAGAAAAGTTGGCAGAGTTGTATATACAGCAGATAGTCAGGCAGTATGGGGTCCCAGTCAGTATTGTGTCAGATAGAGATACCCGTTTTACGTCACATTTCTGAAAGAGTTTACATCATAGCCTGGGTACCAAGTTAAGATTTAGTACAGCCTACCATCCACAGACGGATGGACAATCAGAAAGAACAATTCAGACTTTAAAAGATATGTTTCGAGCTTGCACTCTAGATTTCGGAGGATCTTGGGAGAGTCACCTGCACCTAGTCGAATTCTCTTACAACAACAGCTATCAAGCTAGTATCCAGATGGCACCATTCGAAGCACTATATGGTAAGAAGTGCAGGTCGCCACTGGCATAGGATGATATTAGGGAAATGAAGATGTTAGGCCCAGAATTGACTGTTCAGACGGTTGAAGTGGATTAGAGAGCGACTTCGAGTTGCGCAAGATCGACATCGTCATTGGGCAGACCAGCATCGTAGATCGCTAGAATTTTTTGTTGGGGACCACATGTTCTTGCAGATCTTACCTACCCATGGGGTCATTAGATTTGGCGTTCGCGAAAAGTTGAGTCCACGATACGTGGGCCCATTTGTTATCCTTGATAGGGAAGGCGATGTTGCTTATCGTTTATCCTTTCTACCTTCGTTACGCAAGGTACACGATGTGTTTCATGTCTCAGTTGCGAAGGTATGTATCGGACCCAAGCCATATCCTCGATCATTCTGAACTAGTTTTTGGTACCAACCTCTCTTACGAGGAGCATCCTGTGTCCATTTTGGACCGAAGAGAGAAGATACTCAAGAACCAAACAATTAGCCTTGTCCGTGTTGCTTGAGGTCATCACTCCTTAGGAGAGTCAACGTGGGAACGTGAGGATGATATCTGATCACAGTATTCACACCTATTTGACTCACAAGGTATATTTCTTTCCGTGTACCTTGATTGTCTTGATTCCTCATGCTTATCACCCTATGAGTAGAAATTTCTTGACGTCGTCAATTGATAAATATAGATATATTACTTGCTAATTGATACTGTAAGATGATTGCTTATTCACTAAAATCGCTTGTACTTGGAGTAGTTTAGCTCTGATGTTTCTACCCTGCTTGGATTCGAAATTTCGAGGACGAAATTTTTCTACGGAGGGTAGAGATGTCACTTTCTGTTCCCAGAATACGTATTTTAATACGTGTACTGCTTGAATGTATTTATTTAATATTTATCCTGTAGCTGTTCTGTATTTAATTCCTTTAATTTCACGCTAATTATTTTATTGTATTTTATTTTCTGCTTAAAGCTCTTGGTTTATTTGTTCATGTTAAACCAACTTGGTCTAGCTTGGTTCATCATGAGAGGGATGGATGGTCTAGATCTTGTAGGAAGGAATGGGTGGTGGAGATTGACTTGGGCTTGATATTAATACCTCTTTACTTTTCTCTCTCTTCATTACTCTCATTTACTCCTTCTTCTTCCTCCATTGCTCTCCCACCAACCTAGAGAGCTAGGCAAGTACAACTTGCTTCATGATGAATCTTAATCTTTGCTATTCCATTGTCTTTCTCATGAGATACTAAGACACTTTGGTACTTAGCATTTTTGTTTTCCATGGTTCATTTCATGTATATCTAAGTTTGTTGCATTTTCAGAATTCTTGGGTTTTGATCTATTAAGTCTTGTTATTTTTAAGTTTGGATTGTTCCATGTTGTATAGAATTTCATTCTACCCTATTTTGACCTATGGAAGTCCAGATTTGGGCTTGGAATGAAGGATTTAGGGAGCTTGGAAGCAATGGTTTTCCTGGTTCTGTCCTTGGAGAATTAGAGAAGAACGTTACTTTAGCCGCATGGCTTTCATGTGGCAAAGTGTCTCGAGCCGCATGAGCGCTGTCTTCCTCCGGCTGCCTGGCTCTCCTGCATAGATCCTGGCCGCATAAGGCCCAGTTCCCATTGCCGCATAGGCCCTGTCTTTCCAATGCCGCATGGGCTTCCGGCCGCATGGCCTTGGCAGCTCTGAGCCGCATGGGACTCGTTTCCTCCTAGTCGTATATGCATGTTCTTTTGGCCGCATAAGGATCAGTCCCATCTTGCCGTATGAAACCCCAGTCGCATGAGATTTGATTTCTTGAGCCGCATGAGCTTGAGACCTGGGCCGCATAGGGCCCAGATCCCCTAGCCGCATTGATCCGATCTTTCCTGGACGTATGGCATTGAGCCGTATAGACCTGATCTTCCCGAGCCGCATGAGATTTGATTTTCTGACCCGCATGAGACTAGGTTCCCGAGCCGCATAGGATTCTGATCCGATTCTGGCCGCATAGATAGGTCTGACTTGCCCAGCCGCGTATATGGGTATCCATCTGCTGCCGCTCGCAGTACCTTTTGGTTGTTTCTTGTTCCAAATTGACATTGATTGTTACTTTGACTAATGATTGATCATGCATTCCTAGTTGGAACTAGAAGACTGGATTGTCGTCTTATTGAATTGAATGAGATACATTCACATATAAACAATGAACCATTGCGATCGACTAGCCGATCCGAACATTGACATATGGACACATGTTGTCTTCCATTTTCTGCAAAAGTGGCATATGTATCTAGCAGTCAAGGCATGATTATTCTGTGGCTAGTTTTGATTGTTATATTACGCTATGTAAGACCTGCAACCTAGCCGCACTGGTATCGTTGTAGAGTTATGCATATCGTACTCTGTATGGGAGTACTCATTCAGAATTATCATGATCCACGGCATGAGATTTCTATCAACATAGGGACTAGTAAGCTAAATAAAATAACGATGGCATGGAGAGAGAATGGATCCCGAGTTCTTACATGGCAGCCATCTTTGGAAAAATTAGTGCCCCGACATACCGGCTGGTTCCTACAGATACTGCAAATCTGCCACACGGACAGGGAGTGGTATCTGCTTATACTGTTATATATAGTGATGACATACATCCTGCTGGGACTCGTCTAATTCATGATTGGCGCAATTGATTATTGGATAGACCAGCCTTGCTTATACATAGTAAGAACTGAGGAATCTCTTATTGCATATTTCCAAAACAACTTGAAACTTACAGTAGCAGGCCGTAGTATTTGCATGGCCATTTAAATTAGTTTGTTTGTGAAATGTTCCTACTCTGTCAACTACTGAGATGAACAGGACGTCAGGACATGACGGGCCAACTTCTGTCCTTGTTTGGTAGGGAAGTGGGCTTGAAGTGTCGTGATGTTGTACGAACCGCAGTAGCAAGCAGAGATCTATTTATCATATTCCTAACTCTTATCACTGATTCTAATTCCTCATATCGTGCTTCCTTGCGGTACTTTCTATTAGAGGTCAAACCTCTATGGTTTTGCATGGCCAAATTTAGAGCCAGCTCCCGAGGACTCAGCTTACTTTCGCCTCCAAGATGGTCAATACTGGAAGGACGATAACAGGAGGACACGAGTGGGTTCCTTGCTGTCCTGCTCGTTTTACTACTTACTTTACTTACTACCGTTTAGGCACTGACATGTTAGTCGGACTGTCTTGTACTTATCTTTACATAATTTTAACTAAGTCAGGCTGCAGCTGATAACAATTGTGTATACCTTGCTATATCATCTGGCTATATTTTGTACAGCCAGATCTCAAGAATATTTTGACTGAGCGTTTGGGACGCTATACTGCTTTATCTTACATATTCTCTACTTTTGCTTCTTGTTTGAATGATTGAGACAATAGGTGTGAATTGACTATAGTGAGACTTTCATGTAGTATGCACCCCCTTGTCTTTTAGACAACATTGATCGTATTATACGGTATTCTTCTACCCGTAATACGTAGCTGGCTGAGTCATTCCCCCGCTCTTCGGTATTCCGGTTCTGGGGCATGACAGGTTATATATATTATTTATCAAATTTCCTTCGACCATCTTCAATATGTATCTAATCTCATTATTTTCGCAAATTTGGACCCTTCCATATTGACCCTTAGCTATTGGACGAACATGACTTGTCGGATCATCGCACCATACCAAGCAACACATCAGGCAAGATACCTTGCCATATTTTCTGCTTATATTTAGTTGTATTTTTCTTTAGTTATTGCATATTCCTGTCTGTTTGTTTCTAGTTCTTTCAGTTGATTTACTTGCTTGTTTTTCATGATACATGATACAAGTACTAGCCTTATTTCTTTCATCTTTAAGTTATGCATATGGACCTAGAGTTAAGGGACTACCATCTGTAGTGTATTGCATAAATCTTGACACAGTTGTACCATGAGATATGTGTGAGATGAGTATCATATAGAGGTACTTGCGTGTTGGCTGATCACCTGTGCGCATGTATTAGGTCTAACTGCTAATAGAGGCATGCTAGAAGACTTAGCAGCTAGTAGAGGTACATGATCGTGGATACGACTTAGATATGTGCATAGGGAGGGGAGAACATTTCCTTGTCTTATGGGCTTCTATTACACATTCTCTTGTAACCCAGAAGCTCCGCTAGAAATACGGGTATGATGACCCCCTCAGGTTGGCCACTGACTTTTTTGAACGTTATGTGCTTCGTCACTGGTACCCAAAACGGGACTATACAAGATCCTATTTACAGCTAGGGCTTATGCGACTAAAGGTTTGTTCTTAACTGCATAAACACATTAGAATGTTTAGGTAAACCCTCCTCAATGTCATGTCACCCCCGTTCTATTAGTAGCATGGGACAATGTCACATCGCAGAATAGTGTGCTACCCCTTGTCTTTGTTTGGTTGTAGGGGTAGTCCACTATTTCCGTGATGAGATATTGGGCCTTATTATGATTGGGACTATTTCACTTTACTTGTGACTTGTGACATATTATATATATTCAGTTTATTATGGCATATTCTTCATGTATCTTGTTACGTCCCTCTAAGGAATTGGTGACCTCTCCAGGTGTGTGCCTTTGTGATGTTTCGTAGGTACTCTAGCCAAGGCTATGCTTTACTCTCTTCCTCCGAAGTGATTGCACTTGGATCGCCTTCGCATCGCTCGACAAATTCATTTGTTATGTATTTCTTCTCTTTTTAGTTGGTATTGGATTTGTCTCCGCCCAATGATTTGTAAATGACAATTCATAAGTTGGTTTACAAATTCTTCCTTTTTTATTTGTGGATGAGATTAGTATCGTGGTTTACTGTATTTTACAGCTTATGTATGCATATGATGGTTCCATATATTGGAGTTTACTTCATATGTATACAGCTGGCATGTCGACGTACTTAGTCATAAGTATTTTGGGATTGGAGCGTTACATATTTTTGTGATGGCCCATGCAGGTCAAGTTAACCGTTTCGGTTACGTCACTGTACCGAGGGGGCCTGCATATAGGATTAGAGTTTAGGACCTCCTCCGTAATTTATGCAACCTTGTTCCTTGAACGATTCCCTAGTGCAAAGATGAGTAGTATCATGACGCCCTTCAATTATGCGGGACTGGACTAGAAAACCGCATAGGAGATATTAATAGTAATATTGGAACAGGCGATTACAAGGCATATATAAATATAGGAAGACTCTAATGGATTAAAAGATTGAGAAAATTTTCATTTATGATTATAAAAGATTGTGTTATGAAAATATGATCCAAAAATATTGAAGGTGATATTTTATTTTGGGTGCTTTAAGGAAAAGTACGAATTTTCTACAAAGAATGTTGATTCATTTTTTTGACTAAATATCGATTACCTACTTTTGAAGAGATTAGGAACGACGAAACCTATTTTGAGGAAAATATCTATATATATAGATATGTTGGGGAAGTCCATTAGAGATTCATTGGATTTGAACTTGTTGAACTTGTTGAATTTTTATTATAAAATATCGGAATTAGATATATGTATACATTTTGGAATTCAAAATTTTTGTGAGGTAAATGATCGAAGTAAAGAGGAAAATAAAGTATGGAGTATAAAATTGAGGAAAAAACAAATTGAAAAAGTTAATATGGCTAATTGGTAAGGACGATTTGAGATTATAACGATATTAAAAACACGCAATGAAAGTTAAAATCGAGATTATTGATCTAGTGATCAAAATTTATATTGGAAACTATTACCTATTTGGGTGCTTGCACGTCCAAAGGACAAATGATAATGAATGATGGATTATAAACACCAAGGGGTTGTCATACGCATAATAATATATATACTAAAACCGTCAAAATTCTTTTCTAGTCATTCAAATAATCTATTATCATGTCGTTCGCCTTCTTGTCTAAATATTGTGATTGCCTTCTCGTTCAACATGGACCAACTTCTTATCGACAAAACTGCTTCTATCTCCTCTCATCCCTATCTACCCTAATTATTCCTGAATTTTGAGGATGAAATTCTTGTAAGTTTGGTAGGATGTAAACCCCCTAAATTTTTACTACGATTTTTTTTTAATTTGGTATCGATTTTGTTTTTCGTAAATTGTACGCCGCATGCGAATTTGCATTTTTCGTATTTGCTCGCCGAGTGCGAATATGTGCGAGGTACATATTTTTTAAAAATATTTTATAGATTTTTTTATATAAAGGAGAAGTATGTTTTTGTAACATGCGAGAAATATTTTTAATTGCTTAAAATATTAAATGGGCGTCACGTCGAGATTTCAAAAACCCTGTTTTATTATTTTAAGAAGGCTAGTTTATTTTATTACTGACTTAGAAAACTATGTTTCATATAAATATTCTTTTCCCATTTGAATACGTAAAATATAATTTACATAAAATTATTATGATTTTGAAAACTAATAATTAGTGATTTAGAAAACTAATAATTAGTGATTTAGAAAACTATGTTTCATATAAAATATAATTTACGTATAAATTGACTTTGGAAACTTATTTATTCATGGTATTAGAAAAGTATTTCAAGTATTGAAATAATTATTATAATTTTTGAAATTAATTATTATTATATTTTATTATTTATGAAAATGATATTTATGATTTTGTTTGAGTTAATATGGGATTAAATATGATAATTTAATTTGGAAAGATTCTATTTTTAAATAGACTTTAAATTAAAGGAATGAATTATCTCGATGCCATTCGAAATTGATCGAATTCTTTTTAAAACAATTTAAATAAAGATAGAAATATCTATTTAGGATTTATACTCTCCTTGTCTTTATCCAACTAGAAGCACCACCTCTTATATAAGGAGAGGCTCCATGCTTTTTCCTATCAGTTTCACAACCCAAATTCCACAACCCAAGCATTCGTGCCCCTTTCCCATCCACTACGTGCCTATTTGTACAAATACAATATTTCTCTCCGTGTCGGACATGCCCGACACATCACCCGACCAACAGAACTACTATCGCCTCGCTATCAACCTCTATCTCGACTCGACCCAACTCTGTCGCCGCCTTCCGCTGTCAACATCATCATCTCCGCAGACCCGACAACACCACAACCACCATCACCACCAAAAATCTCGAAGCAACCCCCCATCACCGTGCCACCCCGACCATACGCCAAGAGCCACCAAAACCCCCATCTCCAATACCACGTCCACCGACAGCACCATCCCGCCTCGGCACCACCGGGCCACCCCTGCTTGCCCGGCTAACCAGGGACAATAACCGATCAACCCAGCTGCCATCAAAGCACTGCCAAATCCCGACATCCATCCGCAATGCCACAGCCTACCAACGCCAACCCTGCTAACCCGACTCCATCTCCCCGGCATCCCCAGATCTCCACACCACCATCGTCGGATCCCAGTGCAGTCCGACCTTCTTTCAGGCAACCAGACCACCACCAGAATACAACAACATCACCACCACGCCTGGCCGCGATAAACCCTATAGCACCACCAAGCATCATTACCCCGTCACCACCATCGAATCCCCAAAATCCACCGTCGGTCCGACCATCATCCGCCCACCGCCACTACCACCAAATCCTAAAATCCCGAATAGAAATAAAACCCTAGTCCTAACCCTCAACTTGTCTTCGACCGCCGGCGCAAGCCACCCGTGTCCGCTTCGTGCACCACTCCCGTGGCTGACGCACCGATGCTCTCCTGCCGGCATTCACGTGCGCAGCCCCCGCGCGATCGCTTCCTTCCGATCGCAGCTGGGTCGCCCGACCATCGGAGTCCCCCTCCGACGGCGTCATCACTGACCGAGCGTCCACCGTGAGTCCTCCGCTTCCTGCGTTGAAAGCATCGTGGCCGCGGTCGCCCCCCCCCCCCCCCCCGCCACCGCCGAAGCCCCCTTGGTAAGTTTTGCATCTCTCTCACTTCCTTTTCCTTTGCTCTATTTCTCCTCTACTTTTAATTAGAAAACATCGGCAGATTCTTTGCTCTGTTCGTTTGAAGTATTAGCTTTAGTAGCCGCCGACTCTCTCCCTCGGGAAAGAAGAGAGCAGCTGGTACTAATTCTTTCATTCTATTTTATATATATATTTTATCTAACTTCTTTCCATTACAATAGAGGTTTTGTCATAAATACTATTATCAGTATACGTATATGTAGATATCTACCCTAAATACTCTGTACCAATACATGATTTCTAGTTTTGTGAATTATTAGGTATTGCTAATATGTATGTATAATTCCTTAAAATTCTTATTAAAATAAGACATTGTTTTGGGCTAGGCCCCACATTTTTTTATTAAAATTTTAGTTTAAAATCCCTAAAATAATTTCTACTGTAATATTGATTAATTAAATATATATTTACCCCTAAAATGTAGTTTCAAAAAGTATAATACAATTTTTGGTATTTCTCAAATATTTTAACTAACCAAGTTTTCAATCACAAACATATCTTTACGAACTTAGAGTTTAATTTTAAAATAGTCTTCTAAATTAGGTTATATATATTATTTATCAAATTTCCTTCGACCATCTTCAGTCTGTATCTAATCTCATTATTCTCGCGAATTTGGACCCTTCCATATCGACCCTTGGCTATTGGACAAACAGGACCTGTCGGAACATCGCACCATACCAGGCAGTACATCAGGCAAAATACCTTTCCATATTTACTGCTTATATTTAGTTGCATTTTTCTTTAGTTATTGCATATTCTTGTTTGTTGGTTTCTAGTTCTTTCAGTTGATTTACTTGCTTGTTTTTCGTGATACATGATGCAAGTACTAGCCTTATTTCTTCCTTGTCTTTAAGTTATGAATATGGATCTAGAGTTAAGGGACTACCATCTATATTATATTGCATAAACCTTGACATAGTTGTACCACGAGATATGTATGATATGAGTAGCATGTAGAGGTACTTGCGTGTTAGCTGATCACCCGTGCGCATGGGTTAGGTCTAACTGCTAATAGAGGCATGCTAGGAGACTTAGCAGTTAGTAGAGGTACATGATCACGGATGCGACTTAGATAGGTGCATAGGGTGTGAAGAATATTTATTGTCGTATGGGCTTCTATTACACATTCCCTTGTAACCCAGAAGATCCGTTGGAAATACGGGTATGATGACCCCCTCAGGTAGGCCACTGACATTTTTGAACATTATATGCTTCGTCACTGGTGCCCAAGAGGAGACTATACAAGATCCTATTTACAGATTGGGCTAATGCGACTAAAGGTTTGTTCTTAACTGCATAAACACATTAGAATGGTTAGGTAAACCCTCGTCATTGTCATGTCACCCCCATTCCATTAGTAGCATGGAACAATGTCGCATCACGGAATAGTATGCTACCCCTATCCTTGTTTGGTTGTAGGGGTAGTCCACTATTTCGGTGATGAGATGTTGGGCCTTGTTATGATTGGGACTATTTTACTTTACTTGTTACTTGTGACATATTATATATATTAAGTTTATAATGGCATGTTCTTTCTGTATCTCGTTACGTCCCTTTGAGGACCTCGTGATTTCTTCAGGTGTGTGCCTTTGTGATATTTCGCAGGTGCTCTAGCCAAGGCCATGTTTTACTATCTTCCTCCGAAGTGATTGCATTTGGATCGCCTTCACATTGCTCGACAAATTTATTTGTTATGTATTTCTTCTCTTTTTAGTTGGTAGTAGATTTGTCTCCGCCCAACGATTTGTAAATGGTAATTCATAAGTTGGTTTATAAATTCTTCCTTTTTATTTATGGATGAGATTAGTATCGTGGTTTACTACATTTTACAACTTATGTATACATACGATGGTTCCATATATTGGAGTTTACTTCGTATGTATGCAGCTGCATGTCGACGTACTTAGTCCTAAGTATTTTGGGACTGGGGCGTTAAATAAATCATGCTCACAGAGGTAGGTCCCTTGGTTAGTCCGTCTGCTACCTGATCCCTGGTCGGAACGTGGTCAAGCTCCAACAATCTACTATCCAGCTTCTCTGTGATGAAGAACCTATCAATTTCGATGTGTTTGATCCTGTCATATTGTACTGGATTGTTGGCGATACTAATAGCTGATTGGTTGTCAAACCACAACTTCATCTTGGTTTCTTGATCCAGCTTTAGTTCTACCAGTATGTTCTTTATGCATAGCAGTTTTGCAACTCTCAGGGCCATACCTCTGTAATCAGCTTCTATTGTCGATCTGGCCACCATAGACTGTTTCTTACTCCTCCAGAAGACTAGGTTGTCTCCTACGAATATGAAGTACCCTAAGGTAGACATTTTGTCATCGGCACAGCTAGCCCAGTCAGAATCACAGTAGCTTTCAATGCTCACATGATTGTTCTTCTTGTATATCAGCCCCTTCCCGGGAGCACCCTTCAAGTATCTCAGAATCTAGTACATTGCATTCATATGACCCTTCTGTGGATCGTGTATGTAGCGGCTCACCATATTAACTGTAAAGTAGATATAGGCCGTGTGTGGCTCAGATAGATCAACTTGCCCACCAGTCTCTAGTATCTATCTCGATCAACTGGGTCTCCAGCCTCGGCCTCCATCTTGAACCTTTGGTCTATTGGCACTGCTGCAGGTTTGTACCCCAACATCCCTGTCTCTGTAAGAAGGGCCAGTGCATACTTCCTCTGAGAAAGATCAATCCCGTCTGCGTCTCGAGCGATCTCTATCCCAAACATGGTGATGTGGCCTCCACTCCGTCTGAAGAATACAATATGATCAACATTGATCTGCTGATATTCTATCTCTATCAAAATAGGAAAAAGACCAAGGTCCTTCACTTTAAATTCACTGCCAAGCTTTCCCTTGAGTCGGGAGATATCCTGCTCATCATCTCCTATGATAATCATGTCTTCCACATACACCACAAGCATGGTGATGTGGCCTCCACTCCGTCTGAAGAATACAATATAATCAACATTGATCTGCTGATATTCCATCCCTATCATCATCCTCCTGAATCTGTCAAACCACGCCCGTGGAGACTACTTTAGTCCATAGAGGGACTTCTTCAACCTGCAGACCTTCCTAATGTCTGGTTGGTGTCGAATCCTAGTGGTATCTCTATGTATTCCTCCTCCACCAGATCCCCATGAATAAATGCATTATTCACATCCAATTAGTGTAGCTTTTATCCACCATTCACTGCCAAAGAAATCAGGGTCCTGACAGTACTCATCTTTACGACTGGTGCAAAGGTCTCGTCATAGTCGATGTCGAACGTCTGACTGTATTCTTTTGCCACCAGTCGAGCTTTATAGCGCTCAACCTGTCCATCTGGGTTCTGCTTCACAGTAAAGACCTACTTGCATCCGACTGCACTCTTTCCCTATGGCAGTCTCACCAGCTCCCAAGTGTGGTTCTTTTCAAGTGCTCCTAACTCCTCGAGCATTGCCGCTTTCTATTTTGGATCGTTCTTGGCAACGTGCCAATTGTTAGGTACAGTAATAATATCCAAAGATGCAATAAATGCTCCATGAGAAGAGGATATATGGCCATAAGAAACAAACTAAGCAAAGTCCCAACCATATATGTTCAAAGGATTTCTCGCATTGTCGCAAGTGGTCCATCATACTAATAATGCTGTGGGAGGAGTAGGGATAATGATATCACCTAAAGGGGATGGTGGTGGTAGTGTAGGCGTCTTAGGATTCGAGACGGACGTAGGCAAGAGACTTGACACTGGTACTAGGTACTGGTCCTGCAGTTTGCTTCCCTCTCCTGTTCTAGGTAAGTAACTCTCCCCTGAGCCGTAGGCCTAACACCTCTCATCTCCTCCTCCTGTTCCTCTTCAACTTTATGCTCCTCCTCAACCCTGCCTCCATGCCAAACTCCTAAATCGATCACCACTGAGCTCTCCTTCTCCCCTCTCGCCTCATACTGGCAGTATTAGGCGTGTGGTTCGAAGTTCCCTTCTGACGGTAGTATGGCTCATACTCCCGGAAGTGGACATCCATACTTACAAACTTCTTCTTTTCTACTAGACTCCAGTACACGTACCCCTTTTGAGTCACCGAGTTGCCCACGAAGATGTACTTGACTGCTCTATGATTAAGCTTTCCAACTGACGACCTGTTGTCCTTCACAAAACATACTTACCCAAACACCTTCAGTGGGAGTATCCCATTATTATTGCCTTGTAATATTTCATATAGAGACTTCCATCACAGGACCTTCGAAGGCATTATATTGATTAGTTGAACTACTGTCAATACTGCATGCCCCTGCAGACTCTGTGGGACATTCATGTCGATCATCATGCTTCTTGTAACTTTCAAAATGTGTCTGTTCTTCCTTTCTGCTATGTCATTTTGTGAAGGTGTGTATGCACAAGTGGTCTGATGCTGTATCCCGTGTGCTGACAAGTATTCTGCAAGTGTTCTATTTGTATACTATGTTTCATTATCAGACCTCAGTACCTTCACAATTACCCCATACTGAGTCTCGACATGTTTGTGAAAATCTCGAAAACAAGTAGGTACGTCACTCTTATTTTTCATCAAGTACGACCAGGTGACACGAGAAGCACAATCAATGAAGGAAATAAAGTACTTATAACCATTCATAGTATTAGTGGCACATAGACCCCAGACATCAGAGTGTTCTGCCTCAAAAATAGAAAAGCTCCTATGACCCGTACCAATATATGAACTCCTAGTAAGTTTGCCCAACTACATGCATCACATACTAGTTTCTCTTTATTTGATTTTTTATAAATATCTTGATACAATTTACTTGAAGTGTCAAAGGAGGAATGTCCCAACCTCCTATGATGGAGTATCAAAGTATCCGCGGCTCTTATCTGCAGTCCTCCCATACGAGCCATCTCTGCCATAGACATTAGTGTTGAGTCGAGTCCTTCTCGATCCAGGTACCATAGTCCCTTATGCCAAGTGCCAGTCCCAAGTCTTCATCCCGTATCTTTCTCCTGGAAGACCACCTTAGGTATATCAAAAGAAATAATACATTTAAGTTGAAGGATTATATAATTAATAGACAAGATACTGAATGGAAATGATGGAGCAAGTAAAATATTGGATAATTTTACTGAACTTGTACAACTAACAGTACCCTTACCGACCACTGGCTGAAAAGTGCTATCAACTGTCTAAATGTTTTATGCTGATGCTAGGTGAGTGTAGGAGGAGAACTGTAACGCCTAAGTCCCAAAATACGTAGGACTAGGAACGTAGACATGTCAGCTGTATATGTATGAAGTACATAGACCTCGTATGGATACATAAGCTGTAAAATACAGTAAACAACAACTAACTAATCTCATCCACAGAAATATAAAAGATATCATATAATAACCATGATTTGTCTTGGTACAATATGTTGGGTGGAGACACATCCACTACCAACCAAATAAAAGGAAAGAAGTACATGATATATAAAATGATTTGACGAAAGTAGCAAAATAGATCCAAGACACGTCATCTTTGAATAAATGAAGAAGATCACGACCTCGGCTAGAATACCTGTGGAAGACATAAACACACACCTGGAGAGATAACCAGGTCCTCAGAGGGACGTAACAAGGTACATAATATCATGCCATATAAACTGAATAAATACTGCTCAATAATAATAAGTAAGATCGGATCATAACATGGTCTAATACCTCACCATTTGGATTAGCGTACCATCCCCCCAACCAAACAAGGACATGAGATGGCACACTAACCCACGGTGAAGTATCTTTCCAAATCACGAATCCAATATGGTATCTGTCACGACCCGCACCCGCTTTTTCGGATACGAGACGTGTCCAAGCCAGCCTAAGCCGCAGAGTCGACGGTAGAACGTTGTCAAGCTCGGACGAAATAAATGCTCAAGAAATAACATTTGCTGCTCATTCACATTTCTAAGTTTATAACAACATTTACAAGATTTATATTTAAAGAAAAATACAAAGTTCTCATAATTAATGAAAATGACAACTAGTTCCACTATCTAGGTCGGCCTCAGCATACCCATGTCTTACCAGTGCTAAGAGTGATCGCGGCTAAATCTAAAAAAATGTTAGTTTCCAGTCAGGAATGGAACAAGTACACAAACCGACGACAATGCGAAAATACAATAGAATTAACAAGACATGAAAATAACATATGGGATATAAAAACTGGAAAATACTGATGACATGGCACGATAGAGAAGAAAAGGAAAATAAATAAAAGACAACTACCTATGTGGTGTGAAATATCTGTTTCAACATGTGAACGGCTAGGGGGTAAATCTGGCACCCTGCACGTGTCGTGTGCAGCTGCTATTCTCCACGAAAGACACGGGGGATAGTTTCGGGTAGTCTACATGTCTACTAAAATATTTCTCCTTCCGACTAATCCGTGTGACGAGCGTGTCAACAAGCAGCAAGATATATGTATAAACATGAAATGAAAAGACTACTATGAATCAAAAGCAATCAGAAAGTGTACTTGCCTGAGGTCCTTAGCTGGTGAATACAATAATATTATACCACTCAATGAGCCACCACCAATCAACACATGCAGAAGTCTCCATATGCTGAAATAAATAGTACCAACGTTCTCAGAATAGTCAAATTAGCTAGGATTGTCTGTCCTTAAGTCCAATTCTGGACACAGAGGTAAAACGGTAATTTTAGATCAAAACGGTGTCCGCCGTTAGACCCGCTTTGCACCAAAAAGGGTACAAGAGTCAACGGTCTCTAAAGTTGTCAAACTATATGTCAACAGGTCTGGTTTTCCGATACGAACCCAACCGTATTTCCAAAGTTGGATTTCGACGGGCTGTGCACAAAATCGCCCGTTGAGTCGGACTGTGGGGCCCGCAAAACGGCGGTCCGATTCAACTGTCTCAGAATTGGACTAAACATGGCATACAGGACCAAAAAATAATACGGTCCTGTTGGCACAAGTTTCGTCTCAATCTGACGAATGTGCACAAAGTAATTAGAAAATTTGCACAGAGACCGATACGGTGAATTTCGACGGATACACATCAAATTTGTCGCGCACACGCAACCAATTTAAATTTCGTCAAAGCCCACCCGACCACGAAGCAGTTACGCACCTTTCGATACCTTCGGTTCGCGACCACGTCACCCGGATTGGTGGGACGCACGTCGTGTGGATGAGTTTTCTAGTTTTTTAAATATTTTAAAAATAATTTTTCTGTAAACTTCGAAATCGAATAACTTTGAACCTACTCCATGAAATCAGGATCCATAAAAAGGGTCTTCGAGTCCTGTTGGTTGTCTTCAATACTGTTCAGATAGATTTTCTAAACTGTTGGTGGATCGGCGAAGAATCGCCTTCCAAAACCTACGTTGGGACTGGGTTTCTGTCCTGTTTTAAACAGGTTTTTGATCGACTTTGGGTCAATTTTCTGGGCAACATAGGTTTCCTAAAATCAGACTAATTGTTGGGAATCGAAGGTGGTTGTGTTGGGGTCATACCTGAGCAATCGGGACGAAGTTTCGTCGACCGTGTGCTGAGAAAACCTGCGACAAAGTTGGCTCTTCTGCTGATTGTTTCAGCCGCCTGTGCGCGCGTCCTGAGTTCGGCCGGCGGTTATCGGTGACTTAACGGCGGTGCAGGGCCGTCAGGCGGCGCGCCAGGGATAGGGGACGAGGTCGCCATGGGTTTGGTGACGAGTAGTTAGGGTTTTCCCTATTGCTCCTGCCGACTTCTCTCCTTTCTCTCGCTCATTACTATATATACATAATATGTAGCCCCCCTGGCTCTCGGGTTGGACTCGATTTATAATAATGCTGCTGTTTTTGTGCGGTGGAGGGATGCCCTGGCTAGGCCCAGCTGGGTTGGGCCGGGCTCCATGGTTTTATTTCTTTCTTTCTTTTTTCTTTTCATAACTCTATATATATATATTCATATATGTATACACATATATGTATACGTATATTCACATATACACATATACACCCGTATTTATTTACATATATACATACACATCCATACGTATATATATATATATATATATATATATATATATATATATATAATCACTTATATATACATATATATACATATACACATATATACACATATTTACAAAAAAAAAAAAAAAAAAAAAAACATATATACACATATTTACACACATATAATATTTATTTATATATACACTCATATACATACATATATAATATATATTTATATATAAATACACATATATAATGGCATATGCATATAAATTGTACATCCCAATATCATAATTAAATATAATTCAATTATTGATTTATAAAATAATAAATAAACCCTTAAATAAGCATGAAGTATATATATAGCAATATATGATCCACTGTATATTGAATACCATTTGTACATTTACTCTATAAACCTTAAAAAAATCTTGGCAATAATTATTTATAAAATCTAAAAATTACTATTCAAATAAACTAAATAATAATAAAAAGAATATCTCAAAATTATCGTGAAGGGAGGCTACAAATCTACCCACCTTAAAATAATTTCGTCCTCGAAATTCTAACTCATAAACATGCCTAACATTCAAACAAAAATAAAAGAATAAGTCCACTATTACTATAATCTCCTTAAATTTAATTTCTCAGAAATATTTATACCTCCTCCTAGCCATTTCGTAACTATATAACCTCTAGACCTTCTACCCACCTTTGGTCACACTACTCCCTCGAAACACAGGTCATTAAAACCTATTGACCATCTAACTAGTTATTAACAATCTTAGCAACCGATATCTAGGGCATACGGCATCTATAATCCTCTCTTATCTATCATGCAATCCAAAATTTAACAAGCAACAAATTTATACAAGTAGCTAAAAAATTATTAATAAATTCTAATAAGCATGACCTTCGTCGCTCCAAAATAAAAGGACAGAGAAGTAAGGAGGAATAATCGAGGGCAACTATGAAGTTTCAAAAGCGATAGAGATTATACAAGGATGTAGATAGAAGGAAAGTTTATAAACCATTGACTTATTTGCTAGATTGGGCTACTCTAGTCCAGTCACTTGCTAAATCGAAGAACTTTTCGTTTCTTAGAGGGTCTGGCAATCCATGCAATACATAAATTCCGTTCTCAAAATTTTATCTGAACAAGATTTCAGAATATAACAGAATTTAAGAAATCAAGATTGTGATCTTTTCCATGTTTATTTAAACACACGAGCAAAGAATATGAATGCAATACAAGATCGTATCGCGACTTCCAGGTAGATAGGATAAAGGTTACGAATGGATTCACATTCTAAGGGGTGGAGATTACATAATAGATACAAGGGCCGATTTCAAATAGTTCAGTTCTATAGTCCAAATATGGTGGTATGTCTGGATGGGTTTTACTAGGTCTTAATGAGTTCCCTATCTGGCATCAGTCGTTGGTTGGATGAACCTTGGATCTCAATCTTTATGGACTGAACAAGATCTCATGATAAAACTATGTCTACTAGGTTAGGGTAACCTAGAATAGGCTTTAACTCAAGTGGTTGAGCTAGTTGCCAGTCATGTTGGTTAGCTAAGTTCCTAAAGTCCAAAATGCGCCTTTGGTGACTTTTGTGTTTAAGTAGCACAAGAGGCCTCTATCAAGTGGCACACTAGTGGCATGTGCATAGTGGGCTTCGAGTAGATCACCACCACATATTAGGTCGAAGGAATTGAGTCAAGGTTGAGGCTCTAGTGGAAGTCGAAAAGTATACCGTTATTGTGGTAAGGGTTATAGCTAGTCCTTTTAACCTGAAAGTCGTAGCACAAAAATAGAGTACAAGGGGACGGTTTTGAGTGGGACATGATATACCTAGATGAAGGTGGACTCGTCTAGATCTTATATACGAAGTTTGTTGGGAGGTAACAGCTGGCCTCGTGCTCCGAATATTAATGACACGGCCGGGGACATAAAATGTCACGACCCGCACCCGGATATACGAGTACGAATACGTGGGCCATGCCCAGCCTACGCCGCGGTATCGGCGGTAGAACGCTGTCAAGTATACTATACTAACTACAACATCTAAGAATCCATAACTAAAAATGTACTCATGTCACATCAC
Organism: Iris pallida; assembly: GCA_029216955.1. NCBI lineage: Eukaryota > Viridiplantae > Streptophyta > Magnoliopsida > Asparagales > Iridaceae > Iris > Iris pallida. The sequence goes on from JANAVB010013999.1 coordinate 1,087,999, forward strand.
GAACTAAGGAAGATAAGACAAGAAATAATAACAATATCACTAGAACAACTAGAATCTACAATGATCATAAGACAGGAAAATAATGAAGGAACAACAAGGCTAACTAAGGAATAACTACCAGGTAACTCACATAGAAGAATAGTGAGATCCACCTCAGCTAGCAACATCATGAAGTCCAATACTGAGGGCACAACTACTCCTAAAATTTTGTCAACATATCCAGTCAGGATGGAACGAGCACAAATCTCAAATAACAGTTCTAATTAGACGATATTGAACATGTAGCAGTAAATAGAGAGAATATACAAGAAATCATGAAAAGTACATGTGAGTATCATGGCAAGGTAAGCTATAAATCTAGAGCTAGAACAAGGCAAGTAAAACTGATCATGGCATGTACAAGAATCAAGAATCACCTATCTAGGTGTGTGAGTACTAGCTACAATACGTGGCCGGCTTGGGAACTTGCACAATAGTAACATGCCTGGCTAACCATACGTGGGGTGTATGATCAACACTCACAATCAATAGGTGCACAAGGGGTGCACAATAGGCTTTGACCACATATCTACACTAATACTCCCCGTCCCCCGACTAGTATAGTGGATCCAACCATGACACATCATGACGCGCGATTCTCTGAGAGGGTAGCTAGCCTTCGCAGGAATCGTGTCTATACAATGCACAAGGAACAAGAAAGACTTGCACAAGATATACCAAGGAGAGCGAGGAATAATATCTCATGACGGAATCCAGGAAAATACCAATCTGTGTGAACAATGTGTCAAGAGAACAAGGGTATCTACACTAAATACAAGAAACATAGACGATATCATAAAATAAAAATATTATCAGAGAATGTACTCACCTGGGATCCTGCTGTCAATATGAATCAGGGTTCAGAGTAAAGCCACAGACCTAAAGATGAAATAATACAAGAGCTGATCAGGGTCAAAAGACATACTAACTTCTAGGTCAAACTTGACTAACGTTGACTAATAGTTGACTTTGGGTCAACTGGTCAACTTCGGTCAAGTTCTGGTCAATCCTAGGCTACGGTTGACTTCCGGTTGACTTTGGTCAAAAATAGTCAACTGTGGTCAACCAAGGTCAAAACTAGTCTAACTTAGGTCAAATGTTGACTCTACTTCGACGTTCAGTCAAAGTAGTCAACCATGGTCAAACAGAGTCAAATCTAGTCTCTACAAACATCTACAGGGTCAACATATTCAATTTCAGTGGTTGTGAAATCACTGGAATCGATGGATCTAAAAATACCACAAAAGGAGAAAGATTATAATAATAGGGTGAAAACCTACATATGTTATCAGATGGTGAAACAACCATTACCAATATGTCCAGAATGGTCAAATCAGCTAGGATAGCCTGTCCAAAAGTCCAATTTGGACACATGGGCAAAACGGTAATTTCGGGCCAAAATGATGTCCGCCGTTGGACACACTTTGCACCGAAAAATGTGTCAAAACAAAAGTGTACAAAATCTAACAAATTATATGTCCATGAATCCAGAATGACGATACGAACCCAACGGTATATCCAGAATTGGATTTCGTTGACCCGATCTCAATTTGGTCCGTTAACCCGGACATTGGAAACCGATTTGCATGGAAAAGCATGTCGGAGCCAATGTCCTCAAAACTCAGCAAATCATATGTCAACGAGTCCAGAATGACGATACGAACTCAATGGTATATCCGGAATTGGATTTCGATGAGCCGAACTCAAAATGACACGTTGACCCGGATATTGGTATTCGACTTGCACCGAAATGCGTGCCGGAACCAATGTCCACTAAAACCTAGAAAATTATATGTCAACGAGTCCAGAATGACGATACGAACTCAACGGTATATCCAGAATTGGATTCTGATGAGCCGGCGTCAAAAAGTTCCATTGGCTCAGAAAGTGGGACCCGCTTTACACCGAAATGCGTGCCAGGGCCCACGTTCTCCAAATCAAGCAAACTTTATATGAAAACATACCAGAACGATGCCACGAGTCTACTGGTGGTGTCAGAAATTGAATTCGGGGTCCCGAGTTCAAAAATGGAATTTTACAAGTGCAACACTAAGAATTCGAACGACCAACTTTGGCGTCGAATTCGACCGACCTAACAAGATCAAACTGAAATGAAATCTAAAGGGGGCAGGAAGAGAGTTATACAAGCTGTGCACCAGAACTGGTGGCGCGCAACACGGAGCTGCGACGATGAAGATACGAACCCGCGAAGTTGGTGTCACAAAACTGTCCAAAAATAGTTCAATTAAAACGTCAACTTGGTGGCCGGTTTTGATGTATCAAACGACGAAATTAACGGGTGAAATTTGAGAAGAGTGAAGGTGGATATACCGAGATTGAGACGGAGTAAAGAAATTACCGATCCAAAGGTCGGATTATCCGAAAAATCTGCACGAAGTCGCTGTCCCGAGACGCGAATTCTGAAATTCAAAACGCGCGCGCGTCGACGGGATTTCGTGCAAAACGCACGAATCGCCTATGTATCGCGTCGGGGAGGAAGGCAGTGGCCATAGGGGCCTGGGTGGGGGTGCGCCCGGCCGAGTGGGGAGGCTCGTCGGCGGCGGCGGCAACCGCGGCGGCAACCGCGGCGGCGCCGGTGACGGCGACAGCGCGCGCGGCCGCACGCTCGCTGCAGCTGCGAGGCTGCGCTACGGCTGCTGCTGCGTGCAGGCGCACGCGCACGGTGGCGGCTGTGCTAGCCTGGCACGACGGCGGCCCTGCGGTGGCGTACGGGAGTGGTGGTGGCGGCTTGAGTGATGGTGAGTGATTATGGTGGTGGTTGTGTGAATAAGGAGGAGATGAGCTTGGTGGTGGCCGACTCGGCCAGGGAGGTGGCCGGGCTGAGCTCCGGTGAGGAGGAGGTCGGGAATGGCCGAGTGGTGATGGTGGCTGGGTGTGTGTTGTGTTTTTAAAAAAAAAGAGTCGGAGAGAGAGATTAATTGTGTGTGTGTAGATATTAAGGGAGGAGAGGGAGAGTAATAGAATATAGAGATGGGGAGGGTGTGTTCGGGTACAGGGGGGTGAGGGGAGTGCTGATGGGAGAGGAGAGTGAGGGGGTTGGGCTTGTGTGTGATGGAGTGAGAGAGAGAAAGATATTTGTGTTTGTTATTATATATATAACATATATATAGAGAGAGATATATAGAGAGAGAATAGAGATATTTTATATAAAATAACATATTTTCAAATAGGAAAAAAATGCAGACACATCAGTGGGATGTATGGGCAGTCATGGTTGGGTCCATGTCAAACTGGGTCGGACGTTGGGCCAAGTTTGGACAAAGTCGAAGCCAAGATTTAATTAAAATAATAATTTTAAACCAATTTAAAATCACGGACGGAATAGGACCACAAGGGAGGTCAGATCGGTGGCACGCAAGTGGCACGTGCATAGTAGGCTCAAAACAGGCCAGGGCCATATTTTGGGTCGACTGTATTGGACCGACGTCGGGCCCGAAAATTAAATTGGAAATTAAATCAGGTTTTACGGTAGATTATTAATTGGCCTAAATTGAACCAAGAGTTGTGCGAAGGAAATAGAACACAAAATGGAGTGTCTGAGTGGGACACGAAGGTCATGGGTGAAGAGCGTCTCGAGTAGATCAGGCATGACAAGTTGGTTCTGAGAAAACGACTGGTCTGGTGCTCCTAAATTAAAAGTCATGGTAACACGCATATGATGATCAAGGAAAAGAGTGGAAATTCAATTAATAATTAAATGGTCTAATATTGACCCGAACTTGCGCGAAGCAAAAAGAGCACAAGGGAACGAGTTCAAGTGGGACACGAAATATCACTGTGAAGATAATCTCGTCTACTACGAACTCCAAGAAGGAAGTTTCCAGAGACTGACATCCCTGATGCTCTAGAATTCCAAGTCACGGTAAAGAGCATTAAATTAAATAATAATCAAATAATAATATCTGTTCAAAATAATTGATTTATAAAATTGAAAAAAAATAAGCCCAAAATTCAGGGGCTTACAATCCTACCCACCTTATAAAAATTTTGTCCTCAAAATTAAAGGTTGGTAGTGGGGTTAAAATATGATAGAAGGTTTAGGCAATATTTTAGGCACGATCCAAGAATGACGAGTTTGCACAATTTAAGATAATCGATGCAAAATTGTTCAGGCACGATGAGGGATTTGGCACGATAGAATCATAATACAAACAAAATTATATGTGCATGATTTCAAAATAAGTCAAGTCATTGGGGCACGATTTAGATATGACAACGAAATCAAAACTTGAGCCTCGTCCGGTTACAATCGAGTCAAACATTGATTAACATGATTTCAGCTCGATGAAATTAGATTTAGGGTTAAAATTATCAAGATCATGAAAATCAAAGTCGGATAGTCATAATCTAAAACAGGGCTAAGAGAAGCAAATGGAGAGAAAATTTTGAGAATAGCACGATTGAGAGATAGATTTGATAGAAATCAGATTATAGGTCACATAAGCACGACCAAGATCCAAGTTCAGTTATAAAAGACGATAAAATCATGAATTCGAAATCAATGTCCTAAAAGCACCATTAGGAAGGAACCTAAGTCACAAAGGAATTCGAAGTCATCTAGAGTCTAGTCAGCAACCAAGACTCTTTGGCACGATAAATAAGACGACCCAAATTGATTGGTTATGGACAGAAGGAAATCAAAATCTTAACAGTATCAAAATTTAAGAAACAATTGAGATATAAAAATTTCAAAAATTTTTAGAGTTTCCAAGTGTAGATGACAGATGTAGATATAAGATAGGTGATTTGTGTAATCAAGACATAGCTAAACAAGGCAAAAAAAATGACGGTAAGATAAGAAAATCATCATGCGATGAGAGAGAAAATAATGATAAACAAGAAATAATGGTAGGAATTATCTTGCTCAATTGGTAAATGAAGTGAATCAACTTAAGATATGACCTGATAACCATACACGTCTATCCAAAACCATGTTGCCAGAATTTATGCCACGTCAGTAAACATAGCTGCAATAAACGATGGAGTCCATAACCAAGGTATACACCCTATAATCATGTCATCTAGATTCCTTACCACGCCAACCGGTATGGCTGCAAGAGAATCTAAATTCCATAACTAGGATAGTATATCCAAAATCAGGCTCCATGTCCCTGTCAGGCTAGCTAATATGACTGCGATAAATTCTAAACTCCATAAGTAAAGTAGACACTTACCGTTCTCATCGTCCTCGTCCAAATATATTTATCAGGATATCTTAACTCAATTCTTAAAGAATTATCCTAAACGAAATCAAAGGTCAACAACGAATATTTAAGATTTAAAATTCAACAACAAGTCAAGGGTAAGTTAATAGAAACAACGAAAACAACTTCCGAGATAGGGTTCAGAGGAAATCTTAGGGAAAGTCCCGAGGGTACTACCTAGGTCAAGATAGAAAATGGTGGAATATAATCTAAAACAAACCTCGACCATGATACGAGGTTGGTAAATCATATTCTCTTCCCAACCTAGATGATAAATAAGTCCAACTCATACCTTCCCTCTGGGGTCCACAAACTCATCCCATGGAGGAATAAAGTTTGATACAGACAGATATTTCAGAATCAGGACGGACAGAATGAATGGGAAAAAGTTTTGAAAAGTTCGAAATAAGATTTCCAGGGGTCATCCCTAGATCTACCAAAAATTCCTAATATGTGACTGAGTACCAAAATCCTAAAATATTCCATGACTCAACCTTAATCCTAGGGCAGGCTCGCAGTAGTACAGATAAGCTCAAGTACTACCACGACTTCGCATTAATTGCAAAGACTGACCTACGTGGGCCACCACTTAAAATGATCTAAATGGAAAGTGGGAGTCCATGGGGCACTAATTATCATCCTAATGGGAAAATTATTCTAATTAATCGACAATCCTCGAATATCCTAAGAAGGCTTACAGTCTACCCACCTTAGAAGTTAGGACATGGTTTTAGGAATAATGAGGCTAGAAGAATTCCAAAGTCCGGATACTGTACCTCGACTCTTGTTAATAAAGAATAAGGCACGGCGTAACAGAATACGGTAGATATAAGTCAAGTCAAGGACCATTCCTCAAAAATGGAAAACGAGTGGGTATAATGATACATGGTCGATAAAATAGAATAATCTACTCGTCCATAGTGTACAAGAGTTATCGACCGGGTAACCAACTCTAAGGCACATCGTATAATGAGATTTCTAACAACTTAGTCATGAATTTCTATTTGTCAAACCTGCCAGATTATTGTCACAAGGGTTCTAGTTAAACCGAGCTTCAAAAATGACTAGAGGCTCACAACATTTGGTCTCTTGAGAATAGGTAGTCTCCTAGGTTGGCATTTGGTCGAGGGAAAGATCCTAATCATTCTCAAATTCAGTTGGCTAGAAGGTCCCATCAGTAGTTTGAGGGTCAATAGGAGAATGAGTAACTCAAGGCAAGGTTATAGTCACAGGGCTGGCCGATGGTAGCTACACTTGCGTATACAACTATTATAGCCATGGGGATACTCGGTATCTATCTATCAATTACGAGCTTTCGTCTTTCCAATCAGTGAAAGACAAAACCAATAAGGAGTTCAAGAGAGGGGTCACTGAGTACAATTACGTGATTCAAAGGCGAATGTATTATTTCAAGAGGGATTGTCAAAGCAGTCGCGGATGAGATCCTAGATACCTCTATATCTCATTCCATGTAGTGTAATTAAATGAAGAGCGAACCAAATGCATCATGGTTGATCAGACCGTAATACACTGATTCTGATTAGACAACATGTTAGCGGGCGTCCCCAATAAACTATGTCTCGAATCAAGCTCGATAAAAGGGTAAGCTTGCAAAAAACTAGGTTGTAATAGCAGCGTTGGTCAAGATAGTCAAAATATAAATATACGAGATTTTTGAAATGAGGCACAATTGGTTCGAGTTTTGAGAGAATCAAAGCCTTACATGGTGTCCTTATTTATAGGCATCCTACTATCTTCTATCCATAAGACCTTGGTCGACTAATGGGTTATGGACTTCTGAATTCTATAGTCTAAGTGAACCTATTAGTTCCAGTCAATTACCTCGTCGATAGATCACAATGACCACATAATACGAGGTAGGGAGACACGCTACAAAACTCTACTAGTATTGGCTTTGGATCTTAGAGGGCATACACATGGCATCTTTTATTCTCTATGGCATTCTAAACTGGTAATCACGTCTGAAATTATTTCACCGAGAATTATGCCTCGCCTGTATACTTTAGCTGTGGCAAACTCTTGGTTCCATGATTCAATTATGATAGGCTATCAGATACTCTACCTTACATTGACACAAGGTCCTAAAGGAGTCAACGAAGATATAGTTTTAGCAATGATCCATAAGCTACAATTCTTTGAAATAATTTCAGTTCTATGGGCTGTACCTCACCAGTGCGCCGCTGGCTGCAGTGAACCCACATTCTCCACTCTCAAATAATTAACGACAGTGCACTGTTGTCTAAATATTATTAGTTAACTAACATTCTTTTAACCGTATCGTAAAAATTCATGAGCTTCTAGAGATTCAAACAAGTTGACTAAAAATAAAAGCGTAGGTATTTGTCCTACCAGTCACAACACTTAAAATAAAAGAGTCAACATGGAGGAAATAACTAAAGACGAAAGGAATACAAACATTCTAGTGTCTATTTCATATGCATTCCAATGGTTGAAGGAAATATCAAATCAATCTACCTCGAGATTCGTATGTGAATATCAGAAATTATAAACCAATTCCTTACAGCAAATTAGAATTTTAAAACAGGCGATTCTAACTAATATAATTTTATATCTAAATAAGAAATTGAACAGTTTATCAAAATTAACGCCTTAATTCTAGGTAAGACTAATTAACCAAGTGAATAGTATATCCACATTGTATCACATTGTCATATCAAAAGTATAGTGTACCTATAGGAATCTAGCAAGCTATCTAAATTGCATGGCCTATCTAATAACCTTAACTATCCAATGGTCAATTTGAACAAGGGACTCCTAGTCCTAGTTATTCTCCTAAATTATTTTAATCCTAATTGTGAATGAGCATTTCCTGGGCGCAGGCTCGCATGGTACAACTAACTTAAGTACCATCACGAGTTCATAATCTTTTGCGAAAACTGACCTGTATGGGCTACCATAAAAAGTTATCACGACCCGTACCCGCTTTTTCGGATACGAGATGTGTCCAAGCCAGCCTAGGCCGCAGAGTCAGCGGTAGAACGCTGTCAAGCCCACAAGAAATAAATGCTCAAGAAATAACATTTGCTGCTTATTCACATTTCTAAGTTTATTACAACATTTATATTTAAAAGAGAATACAAAGTTCTCACAATTAATGAAATGACAACTAGTTCCACTATCTAGGTCGGCCTCAGCATACCCATGTCTTCCCAGTGCTAAGAGTGATCGCGGCTAAACTTGAAAAATGTTAGTTTCTAGTCGAGAATGGAACAAGTACACAAACCGACGACAATACGAAAACATAATAGAATTAACAAGACATGAAAATAACATATGAGATATGAAAACTAGAAAATACTAATGACATGGCACGGTAGAAGAAAGAGAAATAAATAAAAGACAACTACCTATATGGTGTGAAATATCCGTTTCGACATATAACGGCTAGGGATAATCCGGCACCCTACACGTGTCGTGTGCAGCTGCTATTCTCCACGAAAGACACGGGGGATAGTTCTGGGTAGTCCACATGTCTACTAAGATATTTTCCCTCCCGACTACTCCGGTTACGAGCATGTCAACAAGTAGCAAGATATATGTATAAACATGAAATGAAAAACTACTATGAATCGAAAGCAATCAGAAAGTGCACTTGCCTGAGGTCCTTAGTTGGTGAAACCAATACTATACCACTAAATGAGCCACAATCAGTCAACACATACAGAAGTTTCCAGATGCTGAAATAAATAGTACCAACATTCTCAGAATAGTCAAATTAGCTAGGATTGCTTGTCCTTAAGACCAATTTTGGACACAGAGGCAAAATGGTAATTTTAGATCAAAACGGTATCCGTCGTTGGACCCGCTTTGCACCAAAAGCGTGCCAGAGTCAACGGTCTCTAAAGTCTTCAAACTATATGTCAACAGGTCTGGTTTTCCGATACGAACCCAACCGTATGTCCAAAGTTGGATTTCGGAAGACTGTTCACAAAATCGCCCGTTGAGTCGGACCGTGGGACCCACAAAACGGCGGTCCGATTCAACGGTATCAGAATTGGACCAACTTGGCATACAGGACCAGAAAAATGATACGGTCCTGTTGGCGTAAGTTTTGTCTCGATCTTTCGAACGTGCACAAAGTAATTAGAAAATTTGCATAGAGGCCGATACGGTGAATTTCGACGGATACGCATCAAATTCGTCGTGCACACGCAACCAATTTGAATTCCTTCAAAACCCACACGACCACGAAGGCGTTATGCACCTTTCGATACCTTCGGTTCGCGACCACGTCGCCCGGATTGGCGTGACGCACGTCGTGTGGATGAGTTTTCTAGTTTTTAAATTTTTAAAAACAATTTTTCGGTAAACTTCGAAATCGAATAACTTTGAACCTACTCCATGAAATCAGGATCCATAAAAGGGTCTTCGAGTCCTATAGGTTGTCTTCAATACTGTTCAGATAGATTTTCTAAACTGTTGGTGGACCGGTGAAGAATCGCCTTCCAAACCCTACGTTGGGACTGGGTTTCTGTCATGTTTTAAACAGGTTTTCGATCGACTTTGGGTCGATTTTCTGGGCAACATAGGTTTCCTAAAATCAGACTAATATAGGAATCGAAGGTGGTTGTGTTGGGGTCATACCTGAGCAATCGGGATGAAGTTTCGTCGACCGTGTGCGGAGAAAACCTGCGACAAAGTTGGCTCTTCTGCTGATTGTTTCAGCCGCCTGTGCGCGCACCCTGAGTTCTGCCAGCGGTTTTCGGCAACCTGGCGGCGGTGTAGGGCCGTCCGGCGGCACGCCAGGGGTAGGGACGAGGTCGCCAGGGGTTTGGTGATGAGCATTAGGGTTTTCCCTATTGCTCCTGCCGACTTCTCTCCTTTCTCTCGCTTATTACTATATATACATAATGTGTAGCCCCCCTGGCTCTCGGGTTGGACTCGAGTTATAATACTGCTGCTATTTTTGTACGGTGGGGGATGCCCGGGCTAGGCCCAGCTGGGTTGGGCCGGGCTCCATGGTTTTTTTTCTTTCTCTTTTCTTTTAGTAACTATATATATAGATATATATATATATATATATATATAATATATATATATATATATATATATATATTTTTAGTATATATATATATATATATATTATATATATATATATATATATATATTATATGTATACACATATATGTATACGTACATTCACTATACATTTTTTTAGTAACTATATATATACACCCATATTTATTACATATACATACACACCATACGTATATATATATTATATATATATATATTATAATATATATATATATATATTATATATATATATATATATATATATATATATTTTTTCCATACGTATATATATATAATCACTTATGTAATCACTTATGTAATCACTTATGTATAGTGATTACATAAGTGATTACATAAGTGATTATATATATATATATATATATAATATATATATATCTATATATATCTATATATATATATATCTATATAATCACTTATGTATATATAGTATATATATAAGTGATTATATATAATCACTTATCTATATACATATACTATCAGTGATTAATATAGATATATATATATATATATATTATATATATATAATATATATATATTATATTAAAAAAAATATATATATATGTATATATATATATTTTTTTTTTAGTATAATATATTATATATATATATATTATAATATATATATATATATATATATCTATATATATACACCATATTTACAGACATATAAATTTTATTTATATAATCTATACTCTATACACATATATATTATATTTATATATAAATACACATATATGATGGCATATGCATATAAATTGTACATCCCAATATCATAATTAAATATATTCAATTATGATTTATAAATAATAATAGACCCTTAAATAAGCACGAAGTATTTTATAGCAATATGATCTACTGTATATTGAATACCATTTGTACATTTACTCTATAAACCTAAATAAAATCTAGGCAATAATTATTTATAAAATCTGAAAATCACTATTCAAATAAGCTAAATAATAAAAAAAAGAATACTCAAAATTATCGGGAAGGGATGCTACAGTATCCGGACCCCAACAAGGTTAAATACCTTCTCATCGTAGCAATGAGCCACACCTACAACCAAACAAGGACAAGATGTGGCAAACTAGTCCGCGACAAGTTATTGTTCCAAGCCACGATCAGATACAAGTACCCAAACCAAAAGTACTCATACCTAACAGATAAGGGTGCCTAACCAATCTAAGTGAATGTAGTTTAAGAACATCCTTCAACGCATGGGCCCTGGCTAAAATGGGATCGGCATGGTCCCCCCCTTGGGGCACCAAAGGCCCAATCAATAAGAGCAAAACGTTCCGCAGAATGCCAGTGGCCATCAGTAATCATGGTAATCTCACCAGCGTCTCCGACGGAGTTCACGGGTTCAAAAGGTAAAGTGTATAGTAGCCCATACGCCAAGGTATTGTCCTCCCCGCCCAATGCCTACTATGTTGTATCCACAACACAAAACCTCTATTAACCAACCGCTAAGTCAAACTAAGCATGCAACCTTTATTAGCGGTTATTCCTATCGTACGGCTTATACGTACCGGTGGCAGCCAGTCACGCATGTCTGAGTTCTACATGCGACTCGCAACTCCGGGTAAAAATGTATCAAGGCCTATGAATGCAACACACAAGATGGTCCCTTAACTCTAAGTTCAATGTATAAGAAAAGTACATAGCAGGAAATAGAACTAAACAGTAAAAATTTTATCTACTTGTCATGTATCACAGTTTATTTTGTAAAAAAAATAAATAATGAATAAATGCATGAATATGAGCTAAAGTAAAATAAATAGCTAATGGCAAGGTATCTTGCCTTGTATGTCGTCTGGTGTGCTGTGATGATCATGTTGGCATGGAGTATGACTTAGGTGTTGCAACTACACAAATGACCTCCGATGGTGGCACGGACTGTTCCATCAGGTCCAGAACGGTCAGGTTAGTTAGGGTCGACATGAGAAAGTACATATTTTGGAAGAGGATAGAGAATATGTTTTGTCATGATCAAGAAACGGATAGTCGATAAGATTTGGAGGAGTAAATACTTATATTATTTTAGAAAAATATTATACGATTTAAAATCATTTTTAGATAAATACTTTGAAGAATATAATATGTTTTAAAATCCTAATAAATTATTTTAGGGCTAACGTTCATATAAATTTTAGGTAAATATAGTTAAAAATGGCTAAAATACTGCAATAATATATGTAAAAGCATAATCCTAAATTTGAAATTCCAATGCTATATTTTTGCTACCAATAATTTAGGAATATTTACTATATACGTTAAAAATAATAACAACCAAAATTTTAATGTATCTATTGCCATTAGCAACCAAAATAATAATAATACAAAATAATAAAAATAAAGTAGTAATAATAATAGTAATAATAATGACAACACACAGTAACAGAGTAATCTATATATTTTTACGGAAATTATTTTACTAATGTACCTACATAAATAAATACATACATACATATATCTTTAATAATAATAATACTAATAATAATAATTATAGTTAATAATAATTATAGTAATAATAATAATAAAACAACAACAGATACTAAAAAAGAAGAAATATAATAAACAAAACAAAACAAAAACACAAAAACAAACAGCAACAAATGAGTAGTATGACTGCTGCTCTTATTATTAGAAAGAGAGAGAGAGAGAGAGGTGAGAAGGAAAGGGAAGGTGAGTGACAGAAGAGAGAGAGAGGGGAGGAGGGAGATCGTGTACTCACCGGTGGCTCCGGCGCAGGGCTGGCCAGATCCGGCGGCAGACGCAGATCGAGTCTCGACGAGTCGGGCACTCGGCTAATCTGGCCGTCTCAGATCTGATGGCCGTAAAGGCGTCACGATGGCAGCTGGGAAATCGGAGAGCTGGCACGGGAGAAGATGGCAGATCTGGCGGAGGTCGTGGGGGAGGGTCACCGCGGCGCCACCGCGATTATCGCTGGCCTCGATGAGGTGAGTAAATATGTTGTTTTCTTTCTTTGTGATGGTGTGGGGTGTGTGTTGGTACCGGCGGTGGAGTTTGATCAGTGGTGGTCGTGGATGGGGATATGGCAGTTGGCAACCGGGAGGATAAGGATTTGGGTTTAATTTGTGTTGGTTGTGGCGGCGGCCGTCGGGCTCCGGTCAGGCGTGGTCGGGCACAACGGTGGTGGTGGTGATTGATGGTGATGATGGTGGAGATTTGGGTTTGTTAGTGTGGCGGTGGTGGCGAAGGTGGTTGTCGGGGCTGTCGGTGTGTGGCGGTGATCCTGGTAGTTGAAGGTGGCGCTGGTGATGGGACGTGATGATAACGGGGATGGTGATTTGGTGGCTGCGTGGACGGAAGGAACGACGGAGGAAGGGATGGGGGAGGTCCGACTGGTGTCGGTGGACATTTGACGTAGATGACAGTGGGATGGCCGAGGCACGGGAGGCTGTGGCGATAGGGGACTATTGCAATTGTGCTGGAGGCGAGTTTGGTAGCAGAGGAGGGGGTCAAGTCGACGAGGATGTCGGAGGCAGTGGGCACAGACCGAAGATGACGAGAGGAGGTGGTGACAATTGCGCTGCAGTGGTCGGGCAGACTCCGGTGAGGCCGAGGAGAGGCCGTGGCAGAATCGGCGTTGGCGGGTGTGGCGAGAATTAGGATTAGGGAATTTGTATCGTGTCGGGGAGTGTCTGACACGGTGATGGTAACTTAATTTGTAATAGAAAATATGTATAGAGGGGGACACAGCACGATGCCGAGTTTTGGTTGTGGTTTACTTGCTATAGGAATATTGTGGAGGAAATCTTAAGGAGGCTCCCCTATATATAGGGGGGTAGAAACTCTTAATTGGATGAGTGGAAAAAATTAAACCCCTTTAGATAAGTCATATATTAATTTAAATCAATTTCAAATCAATTCTACCAATCAATCCAAATCTGATCCGATTGAATTTATATCTAGATAATTCATATTATAAGTTAAGTAAATTCAATAGTTAAATCTTAATCTAAATTATCAAAATGAATTAAACATCAAATAAAATTTTCAAAATATCTTTATAATAATTAATCATACTCACTAATTTGAAAATCA
>JANAVB010013999.1:1102422-1266219 GCA_029216955.1 Iris pallida
TCCTATTTACAGATTGGGTAATGCGACTAAAGGTTGTTCTTAACTGCATAAACACATTAGAATGGTAGGTAAACCCTCGTCATTGTCATGTCACCCCCATTCCATTAGTAGCATGGAACATGTCGCATCACGGAATAGTATGCTACCCCTATCCTGTTTGGTTGTAGGGGTAGTCCACTATTTCGGTGATGATGTTGGGCCTTGTTATGATTGGGACTATTTTACTTTACTTGTTACTTGTGACATATTATATATATTAAGTTATAATGGCATGTTCTTTCTGTATCTCGTTACGTCCCTTTGAGGACCTCGTGATTTCTTCAGGTGTGTGCCTTTGTGATATTTCGCAGGTGCTCTAGCCAAGGCCATGTTTTACTATCTTCCTCCGAAGTGATTGCATTTGGATCGCCTCACATTGCTCGACAAATTTATTTGTTATGTATTTCTTCTCTTTTTAGTTGGTAGTAGATTTGTCTGCCCAACGATTTGTAAATGGTAATTCATAAGTTGGTTTATAAATTCTTTTTATTTATGGATGAGATTAGTATCGTGGTTTACTACATTTTACAACTTATGTATACATACGATGGTTCCATATATTGGAGTTTACTTCGTATGTATGCAGCTGCATGTCGACGTACTTAGTCCTAAGTATTTTGGGACTGGGGCGTTAAATAAATCATGCTCACAGAGGTAGGTCCCTTGGTTAGTCCGTCTGCTACCTGATCCCTGGTCGGAACGTGGTCAAGCTCCAACAATCTACTATCCAGCTTCTGTGAGAGAACCTATCAATTTCGATGTGTTTGATCCTGTCATATTGTACTGGATTGTTGGCGATACTAATAGCTGATTGGTTGTCAAACCACAAACTTCATCTTGGTTTCTTGATCCAGCTTTAGTTCTACCAGTATGTTTCTTATGCATAGCAGTTTTGCACTCTCAGGGCCATACCTCTGTAATCAGCTTCTATTGTCGATCTGGCACCATAGACTGTTTCTTACTCCTCCAGAAGACTAGGTTGTCTCCTACGAATATGAAGTACCCTAAGGTAGACATTTGTCATCGGCACAGCTAGCCCAGTCAGAATCACAGTAGCTTCAATGCTCACATGATTGTTCTTCTTGTATATCAGCCCCTTCCCGGGAGCACCCTTCAAGTATCTCAGAATCTAGTACATTGCATTCATATGACCCTTCTGTGGATCGTGTATGTAGCGGCTCACCATATTAACTGTAAAGTAGATATAGGCCGTGTGTGGCTCAGATAGATCAACTTGCCCACCAGTCTCTAGTATCTATCTCGATCAACTGGGTCTCCAGCCTCGGCCTCCATCTTGAACCTTTGGTCTATTGGCACTGCTGCAGGTTTGTACCCCAACATCCCTGTCTCTGTAAGAAGGGCCAGTGCATACTTCCTCTGAGAAAGATCAATCCCGTCTGCGTCTCGAGCGATCTCTATCCCCAAACATGGTGATGTGGCCTCCACTCCGTCTGAAGAATACAATATGATCAACATTGATCTGGATATTCTATCTCTATCAAAATAGGAAAAAGACCAAGGTCCTTCACTTTAAATTCACTGCCAAGCTTTCCTTGAGTCGGGAGATATCCTGCTCATCATCTCCTATGATAATCATGTCTTCCACATACACCACAAGCATGGTGATGTGGCCTCCACTCCGTCTGAAGAATACAATATAATCAACTGATCTGCTGATATTCCATCCCTATCATCATCCTCCTGAATCTGTCAAACCACGCCCGTGGAGACTTTAGTCCATAGAGGGACTTCTTCAACCTGCAGACCTTCCTAATGTCTGGTTGGTGTCGAATCCTAGTGGTATCTCTATGTATTCCTCCTCCACCAGATCCCCATGAATAAATGCATATTCACATCCAATTAGTGTAGCTTTTATCCACCATTCACTGCCAAAGAAATCAGGGTCCTGACAGTACTCATCTTTACGACTGGTGCAAAGGTCTCGTCATAGTCGATCGAACGTCTGACTGTATTCTTTGCCACCAGTCGAGCTTTATAGCGCTCAACCTGTCCATCTGGGTTCTGCTTCACAGTAAAGACCTACTTGCATCCGACTGCACTCTTTCCCTATGGCAGTCTCACCAGCTCCCAAGTGTGGTTCTTTTCAAGTGCTCCTAACTCCTCGAGCATTGCCGCTTTCTATTTTGGATCGTTCTTGGCAACGTGCCAATTGTTAGGTACAGTAATAATATCCAAAGATGCAATAAATGCTCCATGAGAAAGGATATATGGCCATAAGAAACAAACTAAGCAAAGTCCCAACCATATATGTTCAAAGGATTTCTCGCATTGTCGCAAGTGGTCCATCATACTAATAATGCTGTGGGAGGAGTAGGGATAATGATATCACCTAAAGGGGATGGTGGTGGTAGTGTAGGCGTCTTAGGATTCGAGACGGACGTAGGCAAGAGACTTGACACTGGTACTAGGTACTGGTCCTGCAGTTTGCTTCCCTCTCCTGTTCTAGGTAAGTAACTCTCCCCTGAGCCGTAGGCCTAACACCTCTCATCTCCTCCTCCTGTTCCTCTTCAACTTTATGCTCCTCCTCAACCCTGCCTCCATGCCAAACTCCTAAATCGATCACCACTGAGCTCTCCTTCTCCCCTCTCGCCTCATACTGGCAGTATTAGGCGTGTGGTTCGAAGTTCCCTTCTGACGGTAGTATGGCTCATACTCCCGGAAGTGGACATCCATACTTACAAACTTCTTCTTTTCTACTAGACTCCAGTACACGTACCCCTTTTGAGTCACCGAGTTGCCCACGAAGATGTACTTGACTGCTCTATGATTAAGCTTTCCAACTGACGACCTGTTGTCCTTCACAAAACATACTTACCCAAACACCTTCAGTGGGAGTATCCCATTATTATTGCCTTGTAATATTTCATATAGAGACTTCCATCACAGGACCTTCGAAGGCATTATATTGATTAGTTGAACTACTGTCAATACTGCATGCCCCTGCAGACTCTGTGGGACATTCATGTCGATCATCATGCTTCTTGTAACTTTCAAAATGTGTCTGTTCTTCCTTTCTGCTATGTCATTTTGTGAAGGTGTGTATGCACAAGTGGTCTGATGCTGTATCCCGTGTGCTGACAAGTATTCTGCAAGTGTTCTATTTGTATACTATGTTTCATTATCAGACCTCAGTACCTTCACAATTACCCCATACTGAGTCTCGACATGTTTGTGAAAATCTCGAAAACAAGTAGGTACGTCACTCTTATTTTTCATCAAGTACGACCAGGTGACACGAGAAGCACAATCAATGAAGGAAATAAAGTACTTATAACCATTCATAGTATTAGTGGCACATAGACCCCAGACATCAGAGTGTTCTGCCTCAAAAATAGAAAAGCTCCTATGACCCGTACCAATATATGAACTCCTAGTAAGTTTGCCCAACTACATGCATCACATACTAGTTTCTCTTTATTTGATTTTTATAAATATCTTGATACAATTTACTTGAAGTGTCAAAGGAGGAATGTCCCAACCTCCTATGATGGAGTATCAAAGTATCCGCGGCTCTTATCTGCAGTCCTCCCATACGAGCCATCTCTGCCATAGACATTAGTGTTGAGTCGAGTCCTTCTCGATCCAGGTACCATAGTCCCTTATGCCAAGTGCCAGTCCCAAGTCTTCATCCCGTATCTTTCTCCTGGAAGACCACCTTAGGTATATCAAAAGAAATAATACATTTAAGTTGAAGGATTATATAATTAATAGACAAGATACTGAATGGAAATGATGGAGCAAGTAAAATATTGGATAATTTTACTGAACTTGTACAACTAACAGTACCCTTACCGACCACTGGCTGAAAAGTGCTATCAACTGTCTAAATGTTTTATGCTGATGCTAGGTGAGTGTAGGAGGAGAACTGTAACGCCTAAGTCCCAAAATACGTAGGACTAGGAACGTAGACATGTCAGCTGTATATGTATGAAGTACATAGACCTCGTATGGATACATAAGCTGTAAAATACAGTAAACAACAACTAACTAATCTCATCCACAGAAATATAAAAGATATCATATAATAACCATGATTTGTCTTGGTACAATATGTTGGGTGGAGACACATCCACTACCAACCAAATAAAAGGAAAGAAGTACATGATATATAAAATGATTTGACGAAAGTAGCAAAATAGATCCAAGACACGTCATCTTTGAATAAATGAAGAAGATCACGACCTCGGCTAGAATACCTGTGGAAGACATAAACACACACCTGGAGAGATAACCAGGTCCTCAGAGGGACGTAACAAGGTACATAATATCATGCCATATAAACTGAATAAATACTGCTCAATAATAATAAGTAAGATCGGATCATAACATGGTCTAATACCTCACCATTTGGATTAGCGTACCATCCCCCCAACCAAACAAGGACATGAGATGGCACACTAACCCACGGTGAAGTATCTTTCCAAATCACGAATCCAATATGGTATCTGTCACGACCCGCACCCGCTTTTTTCGGATACGAGACGTGTCCAAGCCAGCCTAAGCCGCAGAGTCGACGGTAGAACGTTGTCAAGCTCGGACGAAATAAATGCTCAAGAAATAACATTTGCTGCTCATTCACATTTCTAAGTTTATAACAACATTTACAAGATTTATATTTAAAGAAAAATACAAAGTTCTCATAATTAATGAAAATGACAACTAGTTCCACTATCTAGGTCGGCCTCAGCATACCCATGTCTTACCAGTGCTAAGAGTGATCGCGGCTAAATCTAAAAAAATGTTAGTTTCCAGTCAGGAATGGAACAAGTACACAAACCGACGACAATGCGAAAATACAATAGAATTAACAAGACATGAAAATAACATATGGGATATAAAAACTGGAAAATACTGATGACATGGCACGATAGAGAAGAAAAGGAAAATAAATAAAAGACAACTACCTATGTGGTGTGAAATATCTGTTTCAACATGTGAACGGCTAGGGGGTAAATCTGGCACCCTGCACGTGTCGTGTGCAGCTGCTATTCTCCACGAAAGACACGGGGGATAGTTTCGGGTAGTCTACATGTCTACTAAAATATTTCTCCTTCCGACTAATCCGTGTGACGAGCGTGTCAACAAGCAGCAAGATATATGTATAAACATGAAATGAAAAGACTACTATGAATCAAAAGCAATCAGAAAGTGTACTTGCCTGAGGTCCTTAGCTGGTGAATACAATAATATTATACCACTCAATGAGCCACCACCAATCAACACATGCAGAAGTCTCCATATGCTGAAATAAATAGTACCAACGTTCTCAGAATAGTCAAATTAGCTAGGATTGTCTGTCCTTAAGTCCAATTCTGGACACAGAGGTAAAACGGTAATTTTAGATCAAAACGGTGTCCGCCGTTAGACCCGCTTTGCACCAAAAAGGGTACAAGAGTCAACGGTCTCTAAAGTTGTCAAACTATATGTCAACAGGTCTGGTTTTCCGATACGAACCCAACCGTATTTCCAAAGTTGGATTTCGACGGGCTGTGCACAAAATCGCCCGTTGAGTCGGACTGTGGGGCCCGCAAAACGGCGGTCCGATTCAACTGTCTCAGAATTGGACTAAACATGGCATACAGGACCAAAAAATAATACGGTCCTGTTGGCACAAGTTTCGTCTCAATCTGACGAATGTGCACAAAGTAATTAGAAAATTTGCACAGAGACCGATACGGTGAATTTCGACGGATACACATCAAATTTGTCGCGCACACGCAACCAATTTAAATTTCGTCAAAGCCCACCCGACCACGAAGCAGTTACGCACCTTTCGATACCTTCGGTTCGCGACCACGTCACCCGGATTGGTGGGACGCACGTCGTGTGGATGAGTTTTCTAGTTTTTTAAATATTTTAAAAATAATTTTTCTGTAAACTTCGAAATCGAATAACTTTGAACCTACTCCATGAAATCAGGATCCATAAAAGGGTCTTCGAGTCCTGTTGGTTGTCTTCAATACTGTTCAGATAGATTTTCTAAACTGTTGGTGGATCGGCGAAGAATCGCCTTCCAAAACCTACGTTGGGACTGGGTTTCTGTCCTGTTTTAAACAGGTTTTTGATCGACTTTGGGTCAATTTTCTGGGCAACATAGGTTTCCTAAAATCAGACTAATTGTTGGGAATCGAAGGTGGTTGTGTTGGGGTCATACCTGAGCAATCGGGACGAAGTTTCGTCGACCGTGTGCTGAGAAAACCTGCGACAAAGTTGGCTCTTCTGCTGATTGTTTCAGCCGCCTGTGCGCGCGTCCTGAGTTCGGCCGGCGGTTATCGGTGACTTAACGGCGGTGCAGGGCCGTCAGGCGGCGCGCCAGGGATAGGGGACGAGGTCGCCATGGGTTTGGTGACGAGTAGTTAGGGTTTTCCCTATTGCTCCTGCCGACTTCTCTCCTTTCTCTCGCTCATTACTATATATACATAATATGTAGCCCCCCTGGCTCTCGGGTTGGACTCGATTTATAATAATGCTGCTGTTTTTGTGCGGTGGAGGGATGCCCTGGCTAGGCCCAGCTGGGTTGGGCCGGGCTCCATGGTTTTATTTCTTTCTTTCTTTTTTTCTTTTCATAACTCTATATATATATATATTCATATATGTATACACATATATGTATACGTATATTCACATATACACATATACACCCGTATTTATTTACATATATACATACACATCCATACGTATATATATATATATATATATATATATATATATATATATATAATCACTTATATATACATATATATACATATATACACATATATACACATATTTACAAAAAAAAAAAAAAAAAAAAAAACATATATACACATATTTACACACATATAATATTTATTTATATATACACTCATATACATACATATATAATATATATTTATATATAAATACACATATATAATGGCATATGCATATAAATTGTACATCCCAATATCATAATTAAATATAATTCAATTATTGATTTATAAAATAATAAATAAACCCTTAAATAAGCATGAAGTATATATATAGCAATATATGATCCACTGTATATTGAATACCATTTGTACATTTACTCTATAAACCTTAAAAAAATCTTGGCAATAATTATTTATAAAATCTAAAAATTACTATTCAAATAAACTAAATAATAATAAAAAGAATATCTCAAAATTATCGTGAAGGGAGGCTACAAATCTACCCACCTTAAAATAATTTCGTCCTCGAAATTCTAACTCATAAACATGCCTAACATTCAAACAAAAATAAAAGAATAAGTCCACTATTACTATAATCTCCTTAAATTTAATTTCTCAGAAATATTTATACCTCCTCCTAGCCATTTCGTAACTATATAACCTCTAGACCTTCTACCCACCTTTGGTCACACTACTCCCTCGAAACACAGGTCATTAAAACCTATTGACCATCTAACTAGTTATTAACAATCTTAGCAACCGATATCTAGGGCATACGGCATCTATAATCCTCTCTTATCTATCATGCAATCCAAATTTAACAAGCAACAAATTTATACAAGTAGCTAAAAAATTATTAATAAATTCTAATAAGCATGACCTTCGTCGCTCCAAAATAAAAGGACAGAGAAGTAAGGAGGAATAATCGAGGGCAACTATGAAGTTTCAAAAGCGATAGAGATTATACAAGGATGTAGATAGAAGGAAAGTTTATAAACCATTGACTTATTTGCTAGATTGGGCTACTCTAGTCCAGTCACTTGCTAAATCGAAGAACTTTTCGTTTCTTAGAGGGTCTGGCAATCCATGCAATACATAAATTCCGTTCTCAAAATTTTATCTGAACAAGATTTCAGAATATAACAGAATTTAAGAAATCAAGATTGTGATCTTTTCCATGTTTATTTAAACACACGAGCAAAGAATATGAATGCAATACAAGATCGTATCGCGACTTCCAGGTAGATAGGATAAAGGTTACGAATGGATTCACATTCTAAGGGGTGGAGATTACATAATAGATACAAGGGCCGATTTCAAATAGTTCAGTTCTATAGTCCAAATATGGTGGTATGTCTGGATGGGTTTTACTAGGTCTTAATGAGTTCCCTATCTGGCATCAGTCGTTGGTTGGATGAACCTTGGATCTCAATCTTTATGGACTGAACAAGATCTCATGATAAAACTATGTCTACTAGGTTAGGGTAACCTAGAATAGGCTTTAACTCAAGTGGTTGAGCTAGTTGCCAGTCATGTTGGTTAGCTAAGTTCCTAAAGTCCAAAATGCGCCTTTGGTGACTTTTGTGTTTAAGTAGCACAAGAGGCCTCTATCAAGTGGCACACTAGTGGCATGTGCATAGTGGGCTTCGAGTAGATCACCACCACATATTAGGTCGAAGGAATTGAGTCAAGGTTGAGGCTCTAGTGGAAGTCGAAAAGTATACCGTTATTGTGGTAAGGGTTATAGCTAGTCCTTTTAACCTGAAAGTCGTAGCACAAAAATAGAGTACAAGGGGACGGTTTTGAGTGGGACATGATATACCTAGATGAAGGTGGACTCGTCTAGATCTTATATACGAAGTTTGTTGGGAGGTAACAGCTGGCCTCGTGCTCCGAATATTAATGACACGGCCGGGGACATAAAATGTCACGACCCGCACCCGGATATACGAGTACGAATACGTGGGCCATGCCCAGCCTACGCCGCGGTATCGGCGGTAGAACGCTGTCAAGTATACTATACTAACTACAACATCTAAGAATCCATAACTAAAAATGTACTCATGTCACATCACGAACTAAGGAAGATAAGACAAGAAATAATAACAATATCACTAGAACAACTAGAATCTACAATGATCATAAGACAGGAAAATAATGAAGGAACAACAAGGCTAACTAAGGAATAACTACCAGGTAACTCACATAGAAGAATAGTGAGATCCACCTCAGCTAGCAACATCATGAAGTCCAATACTGAGGGCACAACTACTCCTAAAATTTTGTCAACATATCCAGTCAGGATGGAACGAGCACAAATCTCAAATAACAGTTCTAATTAGACGATATTGAACATGTAGCAGTAAATAGAGAGAATATACAAGAAATCATGAAAAGTACATGTGAGTATCATGGCAAGGTAAGCTATAAATCTAGAGCTAGAACAAGGCAAGTAAAACTGATCATGGCATGTACAAGAATCAAGAATCACCTATCTAGGTGTGTGAGTACTAGCTACAATACGTGGCCGGCTTGGGAACTTGCACAATAGTAACATGCCTGGCTAACCATACGTGGGGTGTATGATCAACACTCACAATCAATAGGTGCACAAGGGGTGCACAATAGGCTTTGACCACATATCTACACTAATACTCCCCGTCCCCCGACTAGTATAGTGGATCCAACCATGACACATCATGACGCGCGATTCTCTGAGAGGGTAGCTAGCCTTCGCAGGAATCGTGTCTATACAATGCACAAGGAACAAGAAAGACTTGCACAAGATATACCAAGGAGAGCGAGGAATAATATCTCATGACGGAATCCAGGAAAATACCAATCTGTGTGAACAATGTGTCAAGAGAACAAGGGTATCTACACTAAATACAAGAAACATAGACGATATCATAAAATAAAAATATTATCAGAGAATGTACTCACCTGGGATCCTGCTGTCAATATGAATCAGGGTTCAGAGTAAAGCCACAGACCTAAAGATGAAATAATACAAGAGCTGATCAGGGTCAAAAGACATACTAACTTCTAGGTCAAACTTGACTAACGTTGACTAATAGTTGACTTTGGGTCAACTGGTCAACTTCGGTCAAGTTCTGGTCAATCCTAGGCTACGGTTGACTTCCGGTTGACTTTGGTCAAAAATAGTCAACTGTGGTCAACCAAGGTCAAAACTAGTCTAACTTAGGTCAAATGTTGACTCTACTTCGACGTTCAGTCAAAGTAGTCAACCATGGTCAAACAGAGTCAAATCTAGTCTCTACAAACATCTACAGGGTCAACATATTCAATTTCAGTGGTTGTGAAATCACTGGAATCGATGGATCTAAAAATACCACAAAAGGAGAAAGATTATAATAATAGGGTGAAAACCTACATATGTTATCAGATGGTGAAACAACCATTACCAATATGTCCAGAATGGTCAAATCAGCTAGGATAGCCTGTCCAAAAGTCCAATTTGGACACATGGGCAAAACGGTAATTTCGGGCCAAAATGATGTCCGCCGTTGGACACACTTTGCACCGAAAAATGTGTCAAAACAAAAGTGTACAAAATCTAACAAATTATATGTCCATGAATCCAGAATGACGATACGAACCCAACGGTATATCCAGAATTGGATTTCGTTGACCCGATCTCAATTTGGTCCGTTAACCCGGACATTGGAAACCGATTTGCATGGAAAAGCATGTCGGAGCCAATGTCCTCAAAACTCAGCAAATCATATGTCAACGAGTCCAGAATGACGATACGAACTCAATGGTATATCCGGAATTGGATTTCGATGAGCCGAACTCAAAATGACACGTTGACCCGGATATTGGTATTCGACTTGCACCGAAATGCGTGCCGGAACCAATGTCCACTAAAACCTAGAAAATTATATGTCAACGAGTCCAGAATGACGATACGAACTCAACGGTATATCCAGAATTGGATTCTGATGAGCCGGCGTCAAAAAGTTCCATTGGCTCAGAAAGTGGGACCCGCTTTACACCGAAATGCGTGCCAGGGCCCACGTTCTCCAAATCAAGCAAACTTTATATGAAAACATACCAGAACGATGCCACGAGTCTACTGGTGGTGTCAGAAATTGAATTCGGGGTCCCGAGTTCAAAAATGGAATTTTACAAGTGCAACACTAAGAATTCGAACGACCAACTTTGGCGTCGAATTCGACCGACCTAACAAGATCAAACTGAAATGAAATCTAAAGGGGGCAGGAAGAGAGTTATACAAGCTGTGCACCAGAACTGGTGGCGCGCAACACGGAGCTGCGACGATGAAGATACGAACCCGCGAAGTTGGTGTCACAAAACTGTCCAAAAATAGTTCAATTAAAACGTCAACTTGGTGGCCGGTTTTGATGTATCAAACGACGAAATTAACGGGTGAAATTTGAGAAGAGTGAAGGTGGATATACCGAGATTGAGACGGAGTAAAGAAATTACCGATCCAAAGGTCGGATTATCCGAAAAATCTGCACGAAGTCGCTGTCCCGAGACGCGAATTCTGAAATTCAAAACGCGCGCGCGTCGACGGGATTTCGTGCAAAACGCACGAATCGCCTATGTATCGCGTCGGGGAGGAAGGCAGTGGCCATAGGGGCCTGGGTGGGGGTGCGCCCGGCCGAGTGGGGAGGCTCGTCGGCGGCGGCGGCAACCGCGGCGGCAACCG
The DNA here is from genome assembly GCA_029216955.1 of Iris pallida. Lineage (NCBI taxonomy): Eukaryota > Viridiplantae > Streptophyta > Magnoliopsida > Asparagales > Iridaceae > Iris > Iris pallida. The sequence continues at coordinate 1,113,853 of JANAVB010013999.1, forward strand.
CGGCGGCGCCGGTGACGGCGACAGCGCGCGCGGCCGCACGCTCGCTGCAGCTGCGAGGCTGCGCTACGGCTGCTGCTGCGTGCAGGCGCACGCGCACGGTGGCGGCTGTGCTAGCCTGGCACGACGGCGGCCCTGCGGTGGCGTACGGGAGTGGTGGTGGCGGCTTGAGTGATGGTGAGTGATTATGGTGGTGGTTGTGTGAATAAGGAGGAGATGAGCTTGGTGGTGGCCGACTCGGCCAGGGAGGTGGCCGGGCTGAGCTCCGGTGAGGAGGAGGTCGGGAATGGCCGAGTGGTGATGGTGGCTGGGTGTGTGTTGTGTTTTTAAAAAAAAAGAGTCGGAGAGAGAGATTAATTGTGTGTGTGTAGATATTAAGGGAGGAGAGGGAGAGTAATAGAATATAGAGATGGGGAGGGTGTGTTCGGGTACAGGGGGGTGAGGGGAGTGCTGATGGGAGAGGAGAGTGAGGGGGTTGGGCTTGTGTGTGATGGAGTGAGAGAGAGAAAGATATTTGTGTTTGTTATTATATATATAACATATATATAGAGAGAGAGATATATAGAGAGAGAATAGAGATATTTTATATAAAATAACATATTTTCAAATAGGAAAAAAATGCAGACACATCAGTGGGATGTATGGGCAGTCATGGTTGGGTCCATGTCAAACTGGGTCGGACGTTGGGCCAAGTTTGGACAAAGTCGAAGCCAAGATTTAATTAAAATAATAATTTTAAACCAATTTAAAATCACGGACGGAATAGGACCACAAGGGAGGTCAGATCGGTGGCACGCAAGTGGCACGTGCATAGTAGGCTCAAAACAGGCCAGGGCCATATTTTGGGTCGACTGTATTGGACCGACGTCGGGCCCGAAAATTAAATTGGAAATTAAATCAGGTTTTTACGGTAGATTATTAATTGGCCTAAATTGAACCAAGAGTTGTGCGAAGGAAATAGAACACAAAATGGAGTGTCTGAGTGGGACACGAAGGTCATGGGTGAAGAGCGTCTCGAGTAGATCAGGCATGACAAGTTGGTTCTGAGAAAACGACTGGTCTGGTGCTCCTAAATTAAAAGTCATGGTAACACGCATATGATGATCAAGGAAAAGAGTGGAAATTCAATTAATAATTAAATGGTCTAATATTGACCCGAACTTGCGCGAAGCAAAAAGAGCACAAGGGAACGAGTTCAAGTGGGACACGAAATATCACTGTGAAGATAATCTCGTCTACTACGAACTCCAAGAAGGAAGTTTCCAGAGACTGACATCCCTGATGCTCTAGAATTCCAAGTCACGGTAAAGAGCATTAAATTAAATAATAATCAAATAATAATATCTGTTCAAAATAATTGATTTATAAAATTGAAAAAAAATAAGCCCAAAATTCAGGGGCTTACAATCCTACCCACCTTATAAAAATTTTGTCCTCAAAATTAAAGGTTGGTAGTGGGGTTAAAATATGATAGAAGGTTTAGGCAATATTTTAGGCACGATCCAAGAATGACGAGTTTGCACAATTTAAGATAATCGATGCAAAATTGTTCAGGCACGATGAGGGATTTGGCACGATAGAATCATAATACAAACAAAATTATATGTGCATGATTTCAAAATAAGTCAAGTCATTGGGGCACGATTTAGATATGACAACGAAATCAAAACTTGAGCCTCGTCCGGTTACAATCGAGTCAAACATTGATTAACATGATTTCAGCTCGATGAAATTAGATTTAGGGTTAAAATTATCAAGATCATGAAAATCAAAGTCGGATAGTCATAATCTAAAACAGGGCTAAGAGAAGCAAATGGAGAGAAAATTTTGAGAATAGCACGATTGAGAGATAGATTTGATAGAAATCAGATTATAGGTCACATAAGCACGACCAAGATCCAAGTTCAGTTATAAAAGACGATAAAATCATGAATTCGAAATCAATGTCCTAAAAGCACCATTAGGAAGGAACCTAAGTCACAAAGGAATTCGAAGTCATCTAGAGTCTAGTCAGCAACCAAGACTCTTTGGCACGATAAATAAGACGACCAAAATTGATTGGTTATGGACAGAAGGAAATCAAAATCTTAACAGTATCAAAATTTAAGAAACAATTGAGATATAAAAATTTCAAAAATTTTTAGAGTTTCCAAGTGTAGATGACAGATGTAGATATAAGATAGGTGATTTGTGTAATCAAGACATAGCTAAACAAGGCAAAAAAAATGACGGTAAGATAAGAAAATCATCATGCGATGAGAGAGAAAATAATGATAAACAAGAAATAATGGTAGGAATTATCTTGCTCAATTGGTAAATGAAGTGAATCAACTTAAGATATGACCTGATAACCATACACGTCTATCCAAAACCATGTTGCCAGAATTTATGCCACGTCAGTAAACATAGCTGCAATAAACGATGGAGTCCATAACCAAGGTATACACCCTATAATCATGTCATCTAGATTCCTTACCACGCCAACCGGTATGGCTGCAAGAGAATCTAAATTCCATAACTAGGATAGTATATCCAAAATCAGGCTCCATGTCCCTGTCAGGCTAGCTAATATGACTGCGATAAATTCTAAACTCCATAAGTAAAGTAGACACTTACCGTTCTCATCGTCCTCGTCCAAAATATATTTATCAGGATATCTTAACTCAATTCTTAAAAGAATTATCCTAAACGAAATCAAAGGTCAACAACGAATATTTAAGATTTAAAATTCAACAACAAGTCAAGGGTAAGTTAATAGAAACAACGAAAACAACTTCCGAGATAGGGTTCAGAGGAAATCTTAGGGAAAGTCCCGAGGGTACTACCTAGGTCAAGATAGAAAATGGTGGAATATAATCTAAAACAAACCTCGACCATGATACGAGGTTGGTAAATCATATTCTCTTCCCAACCTAGATGATAAATAAGTCCAACTCATACCTTCCCTCTGGGGTCCACAAACTCATCCCATGGAGGAATAAAGTTTGATACAGACAGATATTTCAGAAATCAGGACGGACAGGAATGAATGGGAAAAAGTTTTGAAAAGTTCGAAATAAGATTTCCAGGGGTCATCCCTAGAATCTACCAAAAATTCCTAATATGTGACTGAGTACCAAAATCCTAAAATATTCCATGACTCAACCTTAATCCTAGGGCAGGCTCGCAGTAGTACAGATAAGCTCAAGTACTACCACGACTTCGCATTAATTGCAAAGACTGACCTACGTGGGCCACCACTTAAAATGATCTAAATGGAAAGTGGGAGTCCATGGGGCACTAATTATCATCCTAATGGGAAAATTATTCTAATTAATCGACAATCCTCGAATATCCTAAGAAGGCTTACAGTCTACCCACCTTAGAAGTTAGGACATGGTTTTAGGAATAATGAGGCTAGAAGAATTCCAAAGTCCGGATACTGTACCTCGACTCTTGTTAATAAAGAATAAGGCACGGCGTAACAGAATACGGTAGATATAAGTCAAGTCAAGGACCATTCCTCAAAAATGGAAAACGAGTGGGTATAATGATACATGGTCGATAAAATAGAATAATCTACTCGTCCATAGTGTACAAGAGTTATCGACCGGGTAACCAACTCTAAGGCACATCGTATAATGAGATTTCTAACAACTTAGTCATGAATTTCTATTTGTCAAACCTGCCAGATTATTGTCACAAGGGTTCTAGTTAAACCGAGCTTCAAAAATGACTAGAGGCTCACAACATTTGGTCTCTTGAGAATAGGTAGTCTCCTAGGTTGGCATTTGGTCGAGGGAAAGATCCTAATCATTCTCAAATTCAGTTGGCTAGAAGGTCCCATCAGTAGTTTGAGGGTCAATAGGAGAATGAGTAACTCAAGGCAAGGTTATAGTCACAGGGCTGGCCGATGGTAGCTACACTTGCGTATACAACTATTATAGCCATGGGGATACTCGGTATCTATCTATCAATTACGAGCTTTCGTCTTTCCAATCAGTGAAAGACAAAACCAATAAGGAGTTCAAGAGAGGGGTCACTGAGTACAATTACGTGATTCAAAGGCGAATGTATTATTTCAAGAGGGATTGTCAAAGCAGTCGCGGATGAGATCCTAGATACCTCTATATCTCATTCCATGTAGTGTAATTAAATGAAGAGCGAACCAAATGCATCATGGTTGATCAGACCGTAATACACTGATTCTGATTAGACAACATGTTAGCGGGCGTCCCCAATAAACATATGTCTCGAATCAAGCTCGATAAAAGGGTAAGCTTGCAAAAAACTAGGTTGTAATAGCAGCGTTGGTCAAGATAGTCAAAATATAAATATACGAGATTTTTGAAATGAGGCACAATTGGTTCGAGTTTTGAGAGAATCAAAGCCTTACATGGTGTCCTTATTTATAGGCATCCTACTATCTTCTATCCATAAGACCTTGGTCGACTAATGGGTTATGGACTTCTGAATTCTATAGTCTAAGTGAACCTATTAGTTCCAGTCAATTACCTCGTCGATAGATCACAATGACCACATAATACGAGGTAGGGAGACACGCTACAAAACTTCTACTAGTATTGGCTTTGGATCTTAGAGGGCATACACATGGCATCTTTCTATTCTCTATGGCATTCTAAACTGGTAATCACGTCTGAAATTATTTCACCGAGAATTATGCCTCGCCTGTATACTTTAGCTGTGGCAAACTCTTGGTTCCATGATTCAATTATGATAGGCTATCAGATACTCTACCTTACATTGACACAAGGTCCTAAAGGAGTCAACGAAGATATAGTTTTAGCAATGATCCATAAGCTACAATTCTTTGAAATAATTTCAGTTCTATGGGCTGTACCTCACCAGTGCGCCGCTGGCTGCAGTGAACCCACATTCTCCACTCTCAAATAATTAACGACAGTGCACTGTTGTCTAAATATTATTAGTTAACTAACATTCTTTTAACCGTATCGTAAAAATTCATGAGCTTCTAGAGATTCAAACAAGTTGACTAAAAATAAAAGCGTAGGTATTTGTCCTACCAGTCACAACACTTAAAATAAAAGAGTCAACATGGAGGAAATAACTAAAGACGAAAGGAATACAAACATTCTAGTGTCTATTTCATATGCATTCCAATGGTTGAAGGAAATATCAAATCAATCTACCTCGAGATTCGTATGTGAATATCAGAAATTATAAACCAATTCCTTACAGCAAATTAGAATTTTTAAAACAGGCGATTCTAACTAATGATATAAGATTTATATCTAAATAAGAAAATTGAACAGTTTATCAAAATTAACGCCTTAATTCTAGGTAAGACTAATTAACCAAGTGAATAGTATATCCACATTGTATCACATTGTCATATCAAAAGTATAGTGTACCTATAGGAATCTAGCAAGCTATCTAAATTGCATGGCCTATCTAATAACCTTAACTATCCAATGGTCAATTTGAACAAGGGACTCCTAGTCCTAGTTATTCTCCTAAATTATTTTAATCCTAATTGTGAATGAGCATTTCCTGGGCGCAGGCTCGCAATGGTACAACTAACTTAAGTACCATCACGAGTTCATAATCTTTTGCGAAAACTGACCTGTATGGGCTACCATAAAAAGTTATCACGACCCGTACCCGCTTTTTCGGATACGAGATGTGTCCAAGCCAGCCTAGGCCGCAGAGTCAGCGGTAGAACGCTGTCAAGCCCACAAGAAATAAATGCTCAAGAAATAACATTTGCTGCTTATTCACATTTCTAAGTTTATTACAACATTTATATTTAAAAGAGAATACAAAGTTCTCACAATTAATGAAAATGACAACTAGTTCCACTATCTAGGTCGGCCTCAGCATACCCATGTCTTCCCAGTGCTAAGAGTGATCGCGGCTAAACTTGAAAAATGTTAGTTTCTAGTCGAGAATGGAACAAGTACACAAACCGACGACAATACGAAAACATAATAGAATTAACAAGACATGAAAATAACATATGAGATATGAAAACTAGAAAATACTAATGACATGGCACGGTAGAGAAGAAAAGAGAAATAAATAAAAGACAACTACCTATATGGTGTGAAATATCCGTTTCGACATATAAACGGCTAGGGATAAATCCGGCACCCTACACGTGTCGTGTGCAGCTGCTATTCTCCACGAAAGACACGGGGGATAGTTCTGGGTAGTCCACATGTCTACTAAGATATTTTCCCTCCCGACTACTCCGTGTTACGAGCATGTCAACAAGTAGCAAGATATATGTATAAACATGAAATGAAAAGACTACTATGAATCGAAAGCAATCAGAAAGTGCACTTGCCTGAGGTCCTTAGTTGGTGAAACCAATAATACTATACCACTAAATGAGCCACAATCAGTCAACACATACAGAAGTTTCCAGATGCTGAAATAAATAGTACCAACATTCTCAGAATAGTCAAATTAGCTAGGATTGCTTGTCCTTAAGACCAATTTTGGACACAGAGGCAAAATGGTAATTTTAGATCAAAACGGTATCCGTCGTTGGACCCGCTTTGCACCAAAAAGCGTGCCAGAGTCAACGGTCTCTAAAGTCTTCAAACTATATGTCAACAGGTCTGGTTTTCCGATACGAACCCAACCGTATGTCCAAAGTTGGATTTCGGAAGACTGTTCACAAAATCGCCCGTTGAGTCGGACCGTGGGACCCACAAAACGGCGGTCCGATTCAACGGTATCAGAATTGGACCAAACTTGGCATACAGGACCAGAAAAATGATACGGTCCTGTTGGCGTAAGTTTTGTCTCGATCTTTCGAACGTGCACAAAGTAATTAGAAAATTTGCATAGAGGCCGATACGGTGAATTTCGACGGATACGCATCAAATTCGTCGTGCACACGCAACCAATTTGAATTCCTTCAAAACCCACACGACCACGAAGGCGTTATGCACCTTTCGATACCTTCGGTTCGCGACCACGTCGCCCGGATTGGCGTGACGCACGTCGTGTGGATGAGTTTTCTAGTTTTTTAAATATTTTAAAAACAATTTTTCGGTAAACTTCGAAATCGAATAACTTTGAACCTACTCCATGAAATCAGGATCCATAAAAGGGTCTTCGAGTCCTATAGGTTGTCTTCAATACTGTTCAGATAGATTTTCTAAACTGTTGGTGGACCGGTGAAGAATCGCCTTCCAAACCCTACGTTGGGACTGGGTTTCTGTCATGTTTTAAACAGGTTTTCGATCGACTTTGGGTCGATTTTCTGGGCAACATAGGTTTCCTAAAATCAGACTAATTATAGGAAATCGAAGGTGGTTGTGTTGGGGTCATACCTGAGCAATCGGGATGAAGTTTCGTCGACCGTGTGCGGAGAAAACCTGCGACAAAGTTGGCTCTTCTGCTGATTGTTTCAGCCGCCTGTGCGCGCACCCTGAGTTCTGCCAGCGGTTTTCGGCAACCTGGCGGCGGTGTAGGGCCGTCCGGCGGCACGCCAGGGGTAGGGGACGAGGTCGCCAGGGGTTTGGTGATGAGCAGTTAGGGTTTTCCCTATTGCTCCTGCCGACTTCTCTCCTTTCTCTCGCTTATTACTATATATACATAATGTGTAGCCCCCCTGGCTCTCGGGTTGGACTCGAGTTATAATACTGCTGCTATTTTTGTACGGTGGGGGGATGCCCGGGCTAGGCCCAGCTGGGTTGGGCCGGGCTCCATGGTTTTATTTCTTTCTTTCTCTTTTTCTTTTAGTAACTATATATATATATATATATATATATATATATATATATATATATATATATATATATATATATATATATTTTTAGTATATATATATATATATATATATATATATATATATATATATATATATATATATGTATACACATATATGTATACGTACATTCACATATACATTTTTTTAGTAACTATATATATATACACCCATATTTATTTACATATATACATACACACCCATACGTATATATATATATATATATATATATATATATATATATATATATATATATATATATATATATATATATATATATATATATATATATTTTTTCCATACGTATATATATATATAATCACTTATGTAATCACTTATGTAATCACTTATGTATAGTGATTACATAAGTGATTACATAAGTGATTATATATATATATATATATATATATATATATATATATATATATATATATATATATATATATATATATATAATCACTTATGTATATATATGTATATATATAAGTGATTATATATAATCACTTATATATATACATATATATACATAAGTGATTATATATATATATATATATATATATATATATATATATATATATATATATATATATATATATTAAAAAAAATATATATATATATGTATATATATATATTTTTTTTTTATGTATATATATATATATATATATATATATATATATATATATATATATATATATATATATATATATATACACACATATTTACAGACATATAATATTTATTTATATATATATACTCATATACATACATATATAATATATATTTATATATAAATACACATATATGATGGCATATGCATATAAATTGTACATCCCAATATCATAATTAAATATAATTCAATTATTGATTTATAAAATAATAAATAGACCCTTAAATAAGCACGAAGTATTTATATAGCAATATACGATCTACTGTATATTGAATACCATTTGTACATTTACTCTATAAACCTAAATAAAATCTAGGCAATAATTATTTATAAAATCTGAAAATCACTATTCAAATAAGCTAAATAATAAAAAAAAGAATATCTCAAAATTATCGGGAAGGGATGCTACAGTATCCGGACCCCAACAAGGTTAAATACCTTCTCATCGTAGCAATGAGCCACACCTACAACCAAACAAGGACAAGATGTGGCAAACTAGTCCGCGACAAGTTATTGTTCCAAGCCACGATCAGATACAAGTACCCAAACCAAAAGTACTCATACCTAACAGATAAGGGTGCCTAACCAATCTAAGTGAATGTAGTTTTAAGAACATCCTTCAACGCATGGGCCCTGGCTAAAATGGGATCGGCATGGTCCCCCCTTGGGGCACCAAAGGCCCAATCAATAAGAGCAAAACGTTCCGCAGAATGCCAGTGGCCATCAGTAATCATGGGTAATCTCACCAGCGTCTCCGACGGAGTTCACGGGTTACAAAAGGTAAAGTGTATAGTAGCCCATACGCCAAGGTATTGTCCTCCCCGCCCAATGCCTACTATGTTGTATCCACAACACAAAACCTCTATTAACCAACCGCTAAGTCAAACTAAGCATGCAACCTTTATTAGCGGTTATTCCTATCGTACGGCTTATACGTACCGGTGGCAGCCAGTCACGCATGTCTGAGTTCTACATGCGACTCGCAACTCCGGGGTAAAAATGTATCAAGGCCTATGAATGCAACACACAAGGATGGTCCCTTAACTCTAAGTTCAATGTATAAGAAAATAGTACATAGCAGGAAATAGAACTAAACAGTAAAAATTTTATCTACTTGTGTCATGTATCACAGTTTATTTTGTAAAAAAAATAAATAATGAATAAATGCATGAATATGAGCTAAAGTAAAATAAATAGCTAATGGCAAGGTATCTTGCCTTGTATGTCGTCTGGTGTGCTGTGATGATCATGTTGGCATGGAGTATGACTTAGGTGTTGCAACTACACAAGATGACCTCCGATGGTGGCACGGACTGTTCCATCAGGTCCAGAACGGTCAGGTTAGTTAGGGTCGACATGAGAAAGTACATATTTTTGGAAGAGGATAGAGAATATGTTTTGTCATGATCAAGAAACGGATAGTCGATAAGATTTGGAGGAGTAAATACTTATATTATTTTAGAAAAATATTTATACGATTTAAAATATCATTTTTAGATAAATACTTTGAAGAATATAATATGTTTTAAAATCCTAATAAATTATTTTAGGGCTAACGTTCATAATAAAATTTTAGGTAAAATATAGTTAAAAATGGGCTAAAAATACTGCAATAATATATGTAAAAGCATAATCCTAAATTTGAAATTCCAATGCTATATTTTTGCTACCAAAATAATTTAGGAATATTTACTATATACGTTAAAAATAATAACAACCAAAATTTTAATGTATCTATTGCCATTAGCAACCAAAATAATAATAATACAAAAATAATAAAAATAAAGTAGTAATAATAATAGTAATAATAATGACAACAACATAACAGTAACAGAGTAATCTATATATTTTTACGGAAATTATTTTACTAATGTACCTACATAAATAAATACATACATACATATATCTTTAATAATAATAATAATACTAATAATAATAATTATAGTAATAATAATTATAGTAATAATAATAATAAAACAACAACAGATACTAAAAAAGAAGAAATAATTAATAAACAAAACAAAACAAAAACACAAAAACAAACAGCAACAAATGAGTAGTATGACTGCTGCTCTTATTATTAGAAAGAGGAGAGAGAGAGAGAGAGTGAGAAGGAAAGGGGAAGGTGAGAGTGACAGAGAAGAGAGAGAGAGGGGAGGAGGGAGATCGTGTACTCACCGGGTGGCTCCGGCGCAGGGCTGGCCAGATCCGGCGGCAGACGCAGATCGAGTCTCGACGAGTCGGGCACTCGGCTAATCTGGCCGTCTCAGATCTGATGGCCGTAAAGGCGTCACGATGGCAGCTGGGAAATCGGAGAGCTGGCACGGGAGAAGATTGGCAGATCTGGCGGAGGTCGGTGGGGGAGGGTTCACCGCGGCGCCACCGCGATTATCGCTGGCCTCGATGAGGTGAGTAAATATGTTGTTTTCTTTCTTTGTGATGGTGGTGGCGGGTGTGTGTTGGTACCGGCGGTGGAGTTTGATCAGTGGTGGTCGTGGATGGGGATATGGCAGTTGGCAACCGGGAGGATAAGGATTTGGGTTTAATTTGTGTTGGTTGTGGCGGCGGCCGTCGGGCTCCGGTCAGGCGTGGTCGGGCACAACGGGTGGTGGTGGTGATTGATGGTGATGATGGTGGAGAGTTTGGGTTTGTTAGTGTGGCGGTGGTGGCGAAGGTGGTTGTCGGGGCTGTCGGTGTGTGGCGGTGATCCTGGTAGTTGAAGGTGGCGCTGGTGATGGGGACGGTGATGATAACGGGGATGGTGATTTGGTGGCTGCGGGTGGACGGAAGGAACGACGGAGGAAGGGATGGGGGAGTGTCCGACTGGTGTCGGTGGACATTTGACGTAGATGACAGTGGGATGGCCGAGGCCACGGGAGGCTGTGGCGATAGGGGACTATTGCAATTGTGCTGGAGGCGAGTTTGGTAGCAGAGGAGGGGGTCAAGTCCGACGAGGAATGTCGGAGGCAGTGGGCACAGACCGAAGATGACGAGAGGAGGTGGTGACAATTGCGCTGCAGTGGTCGGGCAGACTCCGGTGAGGCCGAGGAGGAGGCCGTGGCAGAATCGGCGTTGGCGGGTGTGGCGAGAATTAGGATTAGGGAATTTGTATCGTGTCGGGGAGTGTCTGACACGGTGATGGTAACTGTAATTTGTAATAGAAAATATAGTAGATGAGAAGGGGGACACAGACACGATGCACGAGTTTTGGTTGTGGTTTACTTGCTATAGGAATATTGTGGAGGAAATCTTAAGGAGGCTCCCCTATATATAGGGGGGTAGAAACTCTTAATTGGATGAGTGGAAAAAATTAAACCCCTTTAGATAAGTCATATATTAATTTAAATCAATTTCAAATCAATTCTACCAATCAATCCAAATCTGATCCGATTTGAATTTATATCTAGATAATTCATATATATAAGTTAAGTAAATTCAATAAGTTAAATCTTAATCTAAATTATCAAAATGAATTAAACATCAAATAAAATTTTCAAAATATCTTTATAATAATTAATAATAATCACTAATTTGAAAATCATATTAATATATCATAATAAATATTAATAGGAAATACTTCAAAAAATACTTTTAATAAATTTAGATAATAATAAAAAGAATTTTGAAAATTCAACATACAAGAATTAAATGTCATGTATCCCACTTGCAAATAATATATTTACATAAATATTATTTTAGAAATTATTAACCATATTTGTATAATAGGTAAAATAGTTTTCACAAGAAAATAGAAAAAATGTTTTGACAAATACTAAAGCAAAGCAAAATTTTACTTCCATATAAGTATTTCGAACCGAAATATTTATTCACTATATTTAGTAAGAGTTCATAAAAAATAATTTAGAAAATAATTACATCTTTCGTATCACGCATTCGTACCCGTTATACAATACCAATAAGAAAAATACCAAAATAAATTTTTTAAAAAAATCTAGTGAAAATTTAGGGGGTTTACAAGAACTCGCTAGCATTTTCCGTCACATGTCGAGATGCCCCCGAGTCGATAATCTAGTCTGACGATTTAAGAAAAGCTATGGATGCAAGAGCAAGTAAGTCGTCAGTACCTTCCGATGGATGGGCATACATGGCGGTGTTGCCTCCAGCGAAGAATGAGATGTACACCTCATCTGTTGTACTGCTCCTGTCTCCATCATTTGACGTTCGCTGCTTCCTCCTAAGCATCTCCAGCATGTCCACAAGTGCCTGATCCTCCTCGGTAAAGGTGCCGTCAGCTCCTCCATCTCCTTTTGATACCAGCAAGTTTGCTCGATAACCTCCTCGACCTCCTCGTCGACCCCTACGACCATGGCTACGTCCTCCAAAATGTCCTCGTCAATCGAATTGTCCCCGTCCACTACCTGAATCTCCCTCCTTAGGTGGTTTGGTGCAAGCATACCGACGGTGGCCCATCTTCCTGCAGTTGTAGCACTGTCGGTTGTGCTGCCAGGCTTCTCCCTTAGACCCTGTGTCGTCCGAGCTGGTTGCCGTCAATGCTAACTTTGCTTCAGGAGGACCACCTGTCCCCACCTGCAGTCTGTTACGTATCTCCTCCTGGATCATGGCTGAGATAGCCTCATCAAAAGTGGAGATCTTCGGTTGGGCAAGAAGTAGGGCCGTTCTCTGTGCGAATGCTACAGTCAGCCCTTTAAGAAATTTTATCGTCCTCTCCTATGGACATACATGTCTTTCTATACACTTCGGGTCCCCGCAGCTTGTCTGATCTGAGGTGTGATCGTAATCCTGCCACAGATGCTCCAACTCTGTGGCATACTCATGTACCGTATTCTCTCCCTATACGGTGTCATCGATCTCCTCCTTGATCTGGAAGACCCGTAATTTATTCTCCACATCATCATAGGTCCGGCTCAACTTCTCCTACACATCCTTCACCATCTCAATGCCGTCTACTGTGGCAGTAATAGACTGGACTAAGGAGTTGAGAAGCCATATATAGATCGCCATATGAGTGGACTTCCACTCGTTGTGTCCTGCCGAGCCCTCGTCCGACTTTGTCTTCTCGCCCGACAGGAACCCCTCCAGGTTCTTTCCAATGAGGGTTCACCTCACCCACCGTGACCAACTCAGATAGGTAGCTGGTCCATCCAGTTTCATATCGTTGGAGGGAAGCTCCAACTTCGTCGGCGTTCATGTCGTGCTCTCACCAGCCGACATCTTCATCAGCTTCATCAACGTCGCAACCTCCGCAGGATCCAGCTTCTTGATGATCTCCTCCATCGATCCTCCTCTTCGATGATCACGTCAGACCCGTACACGACTCACGCTCGTCCTCGTCGTCCGCTTCTAGATCCAAACATATTTTTCATCATATCTAGGCCTTCGGTGTCAACTTTCGGAACGATCCGAACAGCGGTGACGTGAGTTCCGTCGCGTGCGTCACTGTCGACAACAGCCGCAGGAGCCATGCGCGCCGTGCGTGCACAGTACTACAACAGCAGTAGCAGCCGCAATAGCAGTAGCCGTAGGACACGTGGGGGCCACGAGGGCTCTGGCCACGCATGCGTGGGCTCTGGCTGCGTGTGGGAAGGGGGGTAGTGGCTAGGGTTAGGTTTGGTAAGAATAGCGAAGGGGTGGGTCGGTTGGTGGCGGCTAGGGGTGAGCAAAAGGTCGGTTCGGTTCAAATCGAACCGTAATTTCTTAAACCGACCCAGAACCAAACCTAAATAGTTGAAAACTGACCTGAACCATTTTAGTCGAAAACCGATCCGATCCGAATCATTCTAAATCGGTTTGGTTTGTTCGGTTAATTAGGATCTTGGACCCTGATTTTAATAGGCCAGTTTATGGGCCAAAGTAGGCAAATTTAACCTAGAAAATTAATTTATGGACCAAAGTAAACAAATTTAACCCATACAGTAAATTTTGAGCTCTAGGACTTCCGGAGTTCGCAAATATACAATGCCAGTTTCTGATGCCAAGAGTTCACAAATATACAATGCCAGCTCCAGTATGGAATTCCAGAGTTCACAAATAAATTTTCAGCAGATTTACTGATACCAATTTTTGGTGCCAACTTTAACAATTCAAACAAATATACAAATACAATGCCAGTGATGCCAACTTTAACAATTCAAAGCAAATATACAATGCCAGTGATGCCAATTCAAGTCATTATACAATTCAAGCAAATATACAATTCAAGCAGATTTGGATCAAGCAAATATACAATGTCGGTGATGCCAACTTTAACAATTCAAGCAAGTATACAAGCCGTGTCCTGCACCCAAAAAAAAGGAAGAAGAAAAAAAAAAGAAAAAATGGCTCAGATGGCTTATTTATGCATCATAGTATGATGCCATGTAGTATCAATTACACTTTCTCAAGCCCTAATCATCATTGCCACTTTCTAAGTAAATATGTTAGTAAAATTTTAAAGAATAAATAATAAATAAACTGGCATTAATAAATAAACAAGCCATCATCATCAATTGTTGTCTGCAGACTTCTCGCCAATGGCTGCAACGAGTGCCTCGCCATTGCAAGCATTTATAATATATGCCTCGCCAGAGTCCTCATTACTCAATGGCTGCAATAATTTACTCTGCACACTGCATACATATTGTATATACTGTTATACAAAGTAGCAAGTCCAATAAGTCCAATTCCTTAATACAGTAAGAACAGTAAGTGAAAGTAGCAAGTCCAAGTGTCCAACATATTGCAAAATTCAAATATCAAAACCCTAGATTATACCACCATTAATAGAGTAGCAGGAACATAGAGCATAGCTTCACATAAAGGATTATACTAGCCCTAGATTATACCACCAAAATGTAACAACAAGTCCAGAAGTCCCACTCCCAGTGTGGTAGTGTCCCACATTAGCAAGAACAGAAAGACAACAAAGTAAAAATAGTACAGTACAGGCTACAGAAAGTCAGCACAGGCTATAGCCACTGCCAGTAGAAATTGGAGAGTAGCAAGTCCCCTATATTACAAAATACTAATGTGACAGCAAGTCCAACTCCAAAAATATAGCAAGAACAGAAAGTCAGCAGGAATACTAAAGTAGCAAGTCTAGCAAACCTTGCTTGTCGACGTTGATTCCACCGTTAAGTTACTCAAATCTAAATGAAAGAAACAATGAACAAAGTTATAACAAAAAAATATTATATACGAAAGTAATGCAATAAAATTCAAAATCAAACATATTACCCATTTCCACTTTGTACACATCTTCGAAGTCCTCTTCAATAATAGATACTATGGGTCGATCGGATGGCCCCCGGAACCAATCTTGACAACAAATAAGGGCTTGAACAATTTTTGGAGTCAATGAACTCCTATACTCATCAAGGACACGACCACCGGTACTAAAAGCGGACTCGGACGTCACGGTAGATATGGGAATGGCCAACACATCCCGATCCATCTTTAAAAGGATAGGAAAATAAGGAGAATTAAGCTTCCACCAACCCAATATATCAAAATCATCATCATCATCATCATCTTCTTCATCTACGATACTCTTTTCTAGATAACGATCAAGCTCCGACTTTGAATCACCACCACCCAACTCCATCTTGTGTTTCTTGAATTGGGCTTTCATGAACTTTTTCAATTACAACAGTTGATTTTCGGTAGAAGGTTCAACTCTTTTAATGGTAGCACTAGCACCACCACTTTGAGAAGCACTCATACTTTTGTACTCATTGAACAAAGAGGAGGCAACAACTTTCACTTTATTTTTAATGGAATTTCTCTTCTCCGGACCATAGAGATGATCAATAGCATACTCCACATACTCCAACTTATGTCGGGGATCAAGAATTGGTGCAATAAATATCACTATATTCATCTTCTCTATATCCCTCCAATATTTTTCATACTTCTCTCTCATTTTATCCGCCATGATAGTCAAGTCAAAGTCGTCACTATTCTTCGAAGTATGCAAAAGAATGTCAATTGATGTGATTTCATCAAAAAATATTACATGTGACATACAAAGAACCTGAGACACGCTTGGTAAGCTCATAGAAGTGTTGAAGAAAAGTGCAAAGTCTTCTTGTATTAGCCCAATCATCTTCATTTGGGTACCCACCATTCTCCGCTAGCTCTGTTTTAAACCATGGATCTAAAGAAGTAAACCTCTCAAAGGCCGTTTCAAATCTTTGTGCAGTCTCCAACATAACAAAAGTAGAGTTCCAACGTGTGCTAACATCAAAACATAATAATTTCTTGCTTTGGATCTTCTCGGCTTCAACACACTCCATAAATTTTTGAAATCTACTAGGAGAATGTCTCACATAACGTACCGCATTCCTAACACGAGTAACCGAAGAAGACATCAATTTCAAACCATCCACCACCACGAGATTGATGATATGTGCAATACACCGCATGTGCAAATATTTGTAATGTAGAATGCTATTTCCCCAATTCTGGATCTTCTTGCTCAAGTAAGAAATAGCTACATCATTTGAACTTGCATTATCAACGGTGAGAGTGAATACCTTGTCAATACCCCATTCAAGCAAACATTTTTCTACCGCTTTCCCGATGTCCTCACCTTTGTGACTAAAGATTGGACAAAAGTTAATTATTTTTTTCTTTAATTCCCACTCTTCATTAATGTAATGTGCCGTAAGACACATATAATTGACCTTTTGTACCGAAGTCCACGTATCCGTTGTAAGACAACCCTTTGCTTAGACTCCTTCAAGTATGCTTTGAACTTACTCTTCTCAATAGAGTAAATTTCATAACAATCTCGTGCCACAGTCCATCTTGATGGAATACGAAAGATAGGACATGCAACACTCATGAAGTTTCTAAATCCTTTGCACTCAACAAACCGAAACGGAAGCTCATCAAGGATTACCATACGTGTCAAAGCCTTTCTCACCTCCTCTTGATTAAATCTCCAACTAGTAAGAGTTTTATCCGTGCCCTTCGTATTTGATTGCAAGTTGAGTATTAGATTGATTTGGATCACGATTTCTTGGATTCACCGGACATTGATTCCAATAATTTTTTATATTGCTTGTACCATTTAATTTACTATGACAATGGTATTCTTTCAAACAATGCTTACAACTAGCTTTAGGACGGCCTTCCGCATCCACAAACTTATTAAAATCTATCCAAAATGGTGCTCGTTGGTTTTCTATGAACCCCAAGCCTTGAATTTGGATTAGAAATTGGCTCATTTGTGGCTTGCGAACTAGTTGGTGGTTGAGGAGGATCTTCTTGCGACATCTAAAATATAAAATTTGTGGCTTTCAAATTTTGAACAATAGAAAACAAATTTCAGTAAAGAAATACGCATATTGCATGAATATGATGATGTTGCCATTGATTGGTTTCATGCGTGCTACCTAGTAAACATCACAAAATGTGATTTTACTTGCAAAAAGCCCAAATCCTAGTGCTAACTGCTATGTGTTAATTAATTGTGAAGTAGCAACTGAGAATTAATGAACAGGTGAAACTGTGAAGTAGCAACTAGCAAATCCAAAATGTAAAAGGCTAACAGCAAGTGAAACTAGCAAGTCCCCAACTGAAAGAATTAATGAACATGTGAAACTAGCAAGTCCACAATGAAAATGTAACAACAAGTAAATCTATCATGTCCCAAAAATACTAATGTCCCACAGAAACAACAAGTCCCCAACCAAAATGTAACAGTAGTGAAACTATCATGTCCCAAAAATACTAATGTCCCACAAAAATAGCAAGTCCCCAACCAAAATGTAACAGCAAGTGAAACTAGCAAGTCCCAAAAATACTAATGTCCCACAGAAACTAACAAGTCCAACTGGAACATACTTTTTTTTCCAGCATGTATCCTTCCAGCAAGGATATTTTTTTCCATCAAGCATTTTCACAACATGCATTTTTTTTCCAACAAACATCAAACAACAAGCATGTATTTTTTCGTTTGCAAGTATTTTTCCAGCATGCATTTTTTTCAGCGTGCATTTTTCATTCCAGCAAGCATTTCTTCTTCCCAGCAGGTATTTATATTTTAACATGGTAATTTATATATATTGTAACAGAGATTACAGTCTATACCAGTAATTTTGTAGAGCAGAAAGCCGAGAGATCGAGCCTCTTAAGCGAGAAAATTGCCCAAAAAACATATCTGCACAACCAAAATTAATATAAAATTAAAATAAAATTTTAACTAAAGTAGATGAGTAGATCTAAGTAAAAAAGTTTACATGTACCGTAGATGAGTAGATCGGAGACGGCGAAGAGTGGAGGGAAACCCAAACTCCAGTGCAGAAGAATGGAGAGGGGAGAGGCAAGTTAGCCGACCATTTTTCGTATAAACTGAACCCTAATCTCCGGTGGAGAAGAATGTAGAGGGGGCTCGGGAGAAACCCTATTCACCGGTAGAGAATGGAGAGGACACTACTAAAATCTGCTCAATTGGCGACATAAATTTAGCGATGTTCGAATAACATCGCTAAATTGTGCACATTAGCGACGTTTCAATTAAATGTCGCTAATAGTCGCTACTAGCGACGAAAAAAGCGACGTGACACGACATATATTAATTACATGATCTAGTCGTTGTGAAATGTTGCTATGACATCGCTAATAGCGAGTAATTTAGCGACGTTAGTATGAACGTCGCTAAATTCTAATTATATTCCCCTCCCCCCCAACGATTTATTTTCCCCCATTTTACCCTCTCACTCTTTCTCCTCCCCCCCTCCGGCGCTCTCACTCTCTCCGACGCTCTCACTCTCTCCGGCGACTCTCCTCCCTCTCCGGTACGTGACTCTCCCCCTCCCCCTCTCTCTCTTTCTCTATTTTGGTTGTTGGTGGTTGGGGGTGCGGGTGGCTCGGGGGGAGGGGCAGGGGGGATGCGGGTGGTTGGAGGGTGAGTGGGGGGTGGCTGGAGGAGTGGGGCAGGGGAGGTGAGGGCGGCTGGAGGAGGGGATCGAGCTAGGGATAGGGTTCAGGTTAGTGGTGGGTATGTGTGGGTGGGGTGGAAGGGGCGGGGTGGGGGGGTGAGGGCGACTGGGGTAGGGGAGTAGGAGGGGTGGGGGCGGCTGGGGGAGGGGAGCAGCGGGGGTGGAGGCGGCTGGAGGAGGGGAGCAGGAGGGGTGGGGGCGGCTGAGGGAGGAGAGCAGTAGGGGTAGGGGTGGCTGGAGAAGGGGAGCAGGGGGGTGGGGCGGCTGGGGGAGGGGAGTAGGGGGGAGGGAAGCAGGAGATAGGGGCGGCTGGGGGAGGGAAGCAGGGGGGAGGGGAGCAGTGGGGGTATTAGATTCTTCAGATACTAGATACGATAAGAACATATACTACACCATATGTACAGAACATAGATGATTCACCCTAATGTATGCTAGAATAAACTTTGGATTGTGTTCTGAGCCATCCGTTCTCACACTTGGCAAAAAATCAAACTTTCTGTAATTTATCTGCTTTCGAAAATGTACTCAAACGAGATGATGGTTCATTTAGTTAGCTTTCTTATGTTACAATTATATTATTTGTGAATATCGATCTTACCAGATGGCACCAATGACCCGAGGACTGGCACGTCGTTTGAGAAAAACACTGAATGCTGAGGTGGCTCCTCCTACTGTTAAGGAGGAAGTAGCACCGGTAGCTAGTGATACCGGGAGTTCTATTCATCCAGCACTTGCAATGGACTACATCTCTCCTACCGCCGTCGATCCCACTTATTCGAGATGGTTGCGTGATCGTATCACTGAGCATTTGCATGAGCTGCGTGGTTCTCATTAGCTATTAGTACTTATTTGTATTGGACTATTTGTATTGGGTTGTGTTTGTATTAGACTATTTGTATTGGACTACATATATGAATTAGTACTGTGTCAATCTCTGGATTGTATTGGACTACGACATGGTGATCAGGACATAGTCCCTGCAGCCATTCGACTAGCGAGGCAGAAACTATGTAGCCGTAGATAAAGTTGACTGTCCTTCAACGCTCATCCCTCGGCAATAATGATATGACAACCTATCACTATATCTTATATAGTAGTAGATGATGTCTTAGTATTACATTATGTGAGTTCATCTTGATTCTGTTACATTCTTCAGATACTAGATACGATAAGAACATATACTACACCATATGTACAAAAATAGATGATTCATACTAATGTATGATATAATGAATTTTGGATTGTGTTCTGAGCCATTCGTCCCCATACTTGGCAATTAAGCATGTGAAAATATCATTGAAAAACATAAAACTTTTGGTCGTTACTGCAGAAAGTGCAGATTGACATGAACTGACACACGAAAAGAAGGATATCAAAGCTGTAACAAGTAAAGTTGTGTTTGGATGTTCTACTCTTGTAAGCTCTTTGTTCACAAAGCAAGATATAATGAATACAGAACAAGTATCGAGTTTATAACTCTTGTAAGCTCTATACTTGAGTTACGAACTCGATACTTGTTCTGTATTCTTTAATTATAGCTTGCTTTGTGAACAAAGAGTTTACAAGAGTTCTTTTTCTAAAGCACTACTTGTTCCAGCTTAGAGCTCATTTTCGTGCGTCAGTTCATGTCGGTCTTCACTTTTCGCAGTAACTTCCTCCAATTAACCTCCCTACCTTGGCAATGATGATACGACAACCTATCTTGATTTTATTATTATAGTAGATGATGTCTTAGTATTACAATATGTGGGTTCATCTTGATTCTATTGCATTCTTCAGATACTAGATACGATAAAAACATATACTGCACCATATGTACAGAACATAGATGATTCATACTAATATATGCTAGAATAAATTTTGGGTTGTGTTCTGAGCCATCCGTTCTCACACTTGATTCTGTTATATCCTTCAGATACTAGATTCGATAAGAGTGAGAGCGCCGGAGAGAGTGCGAGCGCCTGAGGGGGAGAGGAAAGAGAGTGAGAGAGTAAAATAGGGGGAAATGAATTGGTGGGGGGAATATAATTACAATTTAGCGACGTTCATACTAACGCCGCTAAATTAGTTGCTATTAGCGACGTCATAGCGACGTTTCGCGACGACTAGCTCATGTAACTATGTACCCGTAGATCAAGTTGACTGTCCTTTGACCCTCATCCCTCGACAATGATGATACGACAACCTATCACTATATCTTTTAGTAGTAGATAATGTCTTAGTATTACATTATGTGGGTTCATCTTGATTCTGTTATATCCTTCAGATACTAGATTCGATAAGAATATATACTACACCATATATACAGACCATAGATGATTTACACTAATGTATGCTAGAATGAATTTTGGGTTGTGTTCTGAGCCATCCGTTCTCACACTTAAAATACATATGAATAAGTATTGTTTGTCAATCTTTGTTTTTGTATTTTCGGCGAACCCAGGGATTGGATTATGTATTTTGTATTTTAGATTCTATATTTTGGCTCCAGCTCCAACTCCATTTGCATCAATCTACGGTACGACATGGTGATCAGGACATAGTCCCTGCAGCCATTCGACTGGCGAGGCAGAAACTATGTAGCCGTAGATAAAGTTGACTGCCCTTCGACCCTTATCCCTCGGCAATGATGATATGACAACCTATCACTATATCTTATATAGTAGTAGATGATGTCTTAGTATTACATTATGTGGGTTCATCTTGATTCTGCTACATTCTTCAGATACTAGATGCGATAAGAACATATATAACACCATATGTACAGAACATAGATGATTCACACTAATGTATGCTAGAATAAATTTTGGGTTGTGTTCTGAGCCATACGTTCTCACACTTGGCAAAAAATTGAATTTTCTGTATTTTATCTGCTTTCGAAAATGTACTCAAACGAGATGGCTCCCGTTCTCACAGATGACACCTAAGACCCGAGGATCTCGCTTGAGGGAGGCACATATGGCTGTGAAAGAGGAGGTGGCACCAGAGGGCAGTTCCACCGAGAGAGCTGCTCCAGAAGTAATTCCTAAAGCCGAGGGAGCTGTGAAAGAGGAGGTGGCACCACAGGACAGTTCCACCGGGAGTTCCAGTCATCCATCTCCTCTGGATATTGATCTAGCTGCCGCGGATCCTACTTATGCGCGCTGGCTGAGGGAGTTCTATCTGCCCCAGCATAGACGACAGTAGATACATATATTGACTGGATTTGTTTTGATGGATATATCTCCTCTGGATATTGTGATGGATATTTGTTTTGATGGACATATCTTCTTTGGATATTGTGATGGATATTTGTTTTTTGGTGTGTAAAGTATATTGGTTTGTGTGATGTGTGATGCATATTGTGATGTATATTTGTTTGCGTAATGTGTGATGCATATTGTGATGTTCCGAGAGGCTTGAGGAGACGACCAATTATTTTTGGTCTATTCTGGATTGTATTGTGCGTGCCTGTGTTGAGTGTTCCACCGAAGGGATCGACGAACCCAGGGATTAGATTCTGTATTTTGGATTGGATTGGATTCTGTATTTTGGATTGTACATTTGCATTCTGGATTCTTTTTTTAATTTTTTTCAATTTAGCGACGTTTTTATTCGTCGCTAACTTTTAGCGACGAATTAAATAGTCGCTAAAATTGTCGCTAAATTGTTGACGTGGCAAACAATCTGATGCCACCACATCGTCGCAAAAATGCCGCAAATGTTTCGCTAATCAGCGACCAAAAAAAAACGTCACAAATAACGTCGCTAGTTAGCGAAGTTATTAGAGTCGCTAACTAACGTCGCCAAAGCGACGTTTTGCGACGTTTTCTCGATTAGCGACACGCTTTTTTTTGTCGTTTCCTAAACGTCGCTAATTTAGTTTAGCGACGTTTTAGACGAGATTAGCGACATTTTAGAACGTCGCTAATCTGACAGATTTTTGTAGTGAGGGGGCTCACACGCTGGAGAGACCCAGATCTCCGCTGGAGAATGGAGAGGGGACGAGCTCACGAGAGGGGGCTCGAGCCGTTCGAGAGAACCGAAGAACCCTAGGTATTTGGGAGCGGCTGCGATTATGGGAGGAGAGAGAAATATTAGGGCTGCGAAGAGTATATAATGGGGACTGGGGAGGGGTAAATAGGTAATTTGCTTCTCTTTAGTTCGGTTGGAAATTCGGTTCGGGTCTAAATTTCCTAAATCGCGAAACGAACCAAAAATCGTATCTGTTAAATTTTAAAACCGTCAACCGACTGTTTGCCCGAATAAACCGAACCGTTTTGCTACTACGGTTCGGTTCGATTCGATTTGCGGTTCGAAACCGATTTATGCTCACCCCTAGTGGCGGCTAGGGTGAGGGTTTGTGAAAACTTGGCTTTGATGCCATGTTGTAATTGATTGATGATTTTATTGATAGTCCTTTTGGCTTTATATAGCCTTACTAGAGCTGTCAAGACGGGCAGGCGGGGCGGGCCGACCTACCATTTTGGCGGGCTAGAAAAATTCCAACCCAGCCAAAACCACCGGCGGGCCGCGGGCTAGGCGGGCCGGCCCGCTTAATTTTTTTAAATTTTTTAATTATTGCTTACTTTATTAAAAGAAAAAAAATTATATATATAATATTTTCTACTCACTCTCGTATGCATCAAATTACAAGTAAAATACAAAAAACATTATAATAGTATATATTTTTTAAAAACACTTTCATTCATGTAAATAAATGACCAAATTTAATATTTTATACGTCATTACTTGCATTAAATGAGAATTTTTATCATTTATAATATATATCTCATATATGTGCTAAATAAAAAAATTAAAAATTTTATAAAAAAATAGATGGCGGGCCAACCCACTTGGCCCGCGGGCTAGCCCACCGCGGGGCGGGCTACTAGCGGGCCAACCCACCTAGGCCCGCCTGTTTGGCGGGCTCCTAAATGCTCGGCCCAACCCACCTTTTTTGCGGCGGGGCAGGCCGGCCCAACGGGCTTAGCCCATTTTGACAGCTCTAAGCCTTACTGGCAATATTACAATAATAGAATATTCTGTGATATATTCTGGCATACCAAATATGTCTGCAGGATATTCCAATATCCTTTATGCTAATACAATCTACTAAATATGACATACTAAATATTCCAACAGATACTGCCTTGAACATATATCACTGTTACTACAGTTCCTAGACAAAATAGCAAAATACCAAATTACATCAATACATGCACTGGTTAGTTGGAAGTAACACCACTTGAGAACAAGATGAGGAATTCATATTAGGCAGCTTTGCAGCTAACTTGATTATATTGCTGCTCCTTCCAGAGTACCACTCACTATATTCCTAGGACGTGCAGTTCTGTTTATTATATTCCTAGGAGTATCACTCACTATGTCAGAGTGGGTATTACTCTTATCACTAGCTATCATCTTAGCAGATGGATGTGCCACGAGTTTCAATGAAATAGTTGGCCATAGTGTTTGATGAAAGACAATAATAGTTGTTATCGAGTAAATCATCTCAATAACAATTTGGTAAGATATCTTTAGACAGTTCCATTAATAGATGTTGATGTTTGTTCCACTTTAAGGGCCTGTTTGGTTGGATGTAGGTGGATGAAAGTGTAAAAGTGGAAATTTTATGTGCATGTAACTCATTTGAGTTGCAATATATATCACTTTCCAAAAAGTGTTTGGTTGCAAAAGTTTTTGTCCCCCCGCAAGTGGGGAGTTACAATGTAGTTTGTTTGGATGACCACTTGAAAGTGGCTTTGATGGAGTTTGTGTGTTTTGTTAGGACATTGCAAGTGATATAATCACCCTCATGAAGAATGGTATGGTTACCCAAAAATTTCAACATTTCCAACAGAATTTGGCAGCAGAGAACCATTTTCATAACCGAAAAAAAAATGAAACATGTTCCCAGCAAGATGACATGAACACTCTCAGCAAATTGATATATAATTTTGCAAGATTTGCTTTTTCCAGCAAATATGATACATTTTCCCAACAAATTTGATATATGTTCGCAGCAAGATGACATGTTCCCAGCATATATGATTCATGTTCCCAGAAATGAACACATTTTTCCAACAAATATGAAATGTTCCCAGCAAGTATTCATGTTCCCAGCAAATATGATACATGTTCCCATCAAATATGATACACGTTTCCAGCAAATATGATATGTTCCCAGCAAGTGACATGTTCCCAGCAATACGACATGTTCCCAGCAAGTATACATGTTCCCAGCAATGGGAAATGTTCCCAGCAATCTGACATGTTCCCAGTATATATGATACATGTTCGCAGCAAGATGACATGTTCCCAGCATATATGATACATGGTCCCAGAAATGAACACATTTCTCCAACAAATATGATATGTTCCCAGTAAGTATTCATGTTCCCAGAAAATATGATACATGTTCCCATCGATTATGATACATATCAAAAATAAGACATCAAAAATACGACATGTTCGCAGCAATATACATGTTCCCAGCAAATATGACATGTTCCCAGCAATGGGAAATCTTTCCAGCAAATATGACATGTTCCCAGCAATATCCCAGCAAATATTACATGTTCCCAGCAATGGAAAATCTTCCCAGCAAATATGTGTTCCCAGCAATAGAAAATCTTCCCAGCAAATATGACATGTTCCCAACAATATCATTCCAATGAAACAAAATCTTGTTCACAAGGAGATCATGGGCTCAGAGTATGAAAACTGAAAATAATTAAAACTTGTTCAGGAGAACAATATGGGCTCAGAATGTAGCAAAATCTTCTTCGAAAAATATCATCAGACGAAGAACATATCAAAAATCAAATATGATACATGGTCCCTGCAAATATGACATAGAAAACCAGCAAGATGACATGTTCCCAGCCAATATGACATGTTCCCAGAAAATCTTACATGTTCCCAGTAATATGCCATGTTCCCAGCAAATATTACATGTTCCCAGCAATGGGAAATCTTCCTAGCCATATGACATGTTCCCAGCAATATCATTCCAATGAAACAAAATCTTGTTCACAAGGAGATTATGGGCTCAGAGTTTAAAAACTAGAAATAATTAAAAACTTGTTCAGGAGAACATTATGGGCTCAGAATATAGGAAAATTTTCTTCGAAAATATCATCATACGAAGAACATATCAAAAATGTAAATTCCTGCGTACAATAAAATTGAAACATGGACCATACTTGCTGGGAACATGTATCATATTTGCTGGGAACATGTACCATTATTTGTTTCACATTGAAACACAAGTCATTTACAGGAAAGACTAGAAAGGGCAAAGTATACAGATCAAAAATTATCAGAAATATGCTCATTTGCAGGAAAGACTAGTACGACAACAAAATATGATCACAATTTGCAGGAAAATTACATTTTTCCAGCAAGTTGACATGCTCGCAGCAATATGACATGTTCCCAGCAACATGTTCCCAGCATTATGATACCACAAATTCGGAATATCGGATTATCTGTGGAAGCAAAAATTTATAAGCCAAAAAATCTCAAGATCTATACACGCGCAGGCATGTGCCATGTTCCCAGCAAGTATTCGTAACATGTTCCCAGCAGATCTATACACGCGCAGGCATGTGCCATGTTCCCAGCATATGTATACAACGAAAATTAACGGATCTCCAAAAAAATGAACGGAGCAACCGAAAAAATTTACGGATCTACAAAAAATAGGAGGAAATGACCGGATCTATAAAAAAATTCCACGAAATGGCGAAAATAAGGACACAACATGACAGATCTACATAGATCTATGAACGGAGCAACCGAAAAAATTTACGGATCTACAAAAAATCGGAGGAAATGACCGGATCTATAAAAAAATTCCACGAAATGGCAAAAATAAGGACACAACATGACAGATCTACATAGATCTATGAACGGAGCAACCGAAAAAATTTACGGATCTACAAAAAATCGGAGTAAATGACCGGATCTATAAAAAAAATTCCACGAAATGGCGAAAAACGGACACAACATGACAGATCTACATAGATCTACGAAGATCTAACGAAAAAATGGCGAAAATAAACAAAATTTTCCAAAAAAAACGGTAAGAATTTAACGAAAAAATGGGTTCCAAGAGCAGAGGTTTACAGTGCAGAAGAGAATGGCGGAAGAGCTAGCGGTGCTCGGAAGACTCCTTTTTTTTCCCACTTCCTTCTCCAGCTTTTCCTTCTCTCTCCTTCCACTTTCACTGGACTTCAAGAACCCAATGGCCGGAACTCAAAAGCCCCTTTTTGGTAGAGACAGGAACTGGAGCGGGGTCACATCAACCCACTTGCAAGTAATAAACCCTCCCAACCAAACACCAAAAGTGGCCAACAGTTCACCCGAGTTGCAAAAAACATCCCCACTTTCAGCCCATAGGAGGGAACCAAACAGCCCCTAAAGTTGGATATAGCTCAACTTCAGACAACCTAGAATTTTCTTGGTCACGAACACATTCCATTCTTTAGTATGGTATGGCTTTATAACCACCATTTTGAAGAGTTGGAAAATGCTATATGTAGGAGCAAATGTTGATGTAGGATCAGACTGCCAATTTTTTTCCTTAAATTAGAACACGTGTTTCCTTTTCATGTTTTTTTCGAATAAGTGAACACAAACGCAAGTCCATTACCATACTAACAAACACTCATTTCATCATCTTTCATACAAAGTTCATGGACAAGCTTGGTTTCTAAATATATAAACCGGTCCAGGAAGATCTCTGTTTCCATCATATATGACTGATACTCTGCCGTGAAGCTCACGACTGATATTGCCTTGAACATATGATTGATACTGCATTTCCTAAGATTACCATATATTTCCTCTCACCTCTTTGTGTTTGCTGCACCATGTTGGTCCTAAGCTTTAAACGAAGATCGCTAAATTGAACCATAGAAATATGTTGGGGACCTATTTTCTGGGTAATGGAATTATCTGGAACTCACTACTTTTGTCTCCAAGGAATGCATTTTGTTGCTTCTTCATTGTTGACACACATGAAAACAAGTTGTTCAGCTGATCCTGACTCTTGAATGTTCATAGAAGAGAGGGGTGTCTTGTCACGTCCCGATTCGTAGAGTCATTTATTCACATATTTTATCTCTTGGAATCGATCGTCCTCTCTTGGGCATGATGTCGTACAAGTCTGGTATTGCACTTGTACAAGGCAAAAATGGTACATAATTGATTACCTTCAAATAGGAACACATCGCAGCGACATAAACAGATAAATTGAAGTTAATGAGGACAATCTTTCTCATTGAATAGAAATGCATCACTTCTTTATAGCAGCGGAGATAAAATGATAACTTAAATTCACACAGAGATATATAGAACTTTATTCTCTTTATTGATAATTGAAGAGAAGTACAAGACTTGCATTGAAGTACAATGCTTACAACCAATCTCACTTTACATTGCAAGCCAACTGAACAATGCTATACAGTTTACATTTGATACTTGGATACATTGGATTACAACTCGATATACCGACTTGGCTTACAACTCACAGGTACAACTGATTACAATGTTCCATAAATTATGCCCTTTATAAATAGAAGATGTCATCTTGTACAAGGAGAGTTTCTGCATCCCCAACAAATCTTCGATGCCGCGGGACCAATCAAGCCAATCTTCGTGTGCAGAATATCCCAAGCACGAGCACCTGCAAGTTTTGTACTAGAAAAAGTATGCATTATTTGTGCTTACATATATATTTCATAAATATTTATTTAAGTTATTTCTAAATAATAATATAATTTTTGAAATTAATATTAATAGTATTTTAGAAAATATATTTTGAAATTACTGGGACATTTAAATCTTGATTTGAAATTTTGGATTTATTTAAATAGTTAAATATTTGAAATTTGATTTATCTCATGGATTTTATACTAGAAATTTAATTTGATTTAAATTGGATATTTAAATTAAAATTTGGATTTGATTTGGATTTGGATTATTGGATTAAATTAAATTATGGAATTTTTTGACTTTCATCCCACTTATTAATATGACTTTGTACTTATATCCCACTTTTTACTTTTTTTTAGACTTAAATCTCACTTTTCGTCACTAAAAGTATTTTTCGTGACAAAACAAATACTTTTTGTGACAAAATG
Organism: Iris pallida; assembly: GCA_029216955.1. NCBI lineage: Eukaryota > Viridiplantae > Streptophyta > Magnoliopsida > Asparagales > Iridaceae > Iris > Iris pallida. Next base: position 1,143,292 of record JANAVB010013999.1, read on the forward strand.
AATATTTTTTTGTGACGAAAAGTGGGATGTAAGTCTAAAAAAAAATAAAAAAAGGGACGTAAGTACAAATTCATATTAACAAGTGGGATGTAAGTCAAAAAATTCCTTAAATTATATATTGAATTATCTAATTGGGTTTAAATATTTTCCTAATCTTATCCAAATGAGAATTTCCACATCCTATAAATAGGCAGGTACTCCTCCATAAATTTCTATTCTCCACAATTTCTACCATCTACAAACGTGACGTGCATCGTGTCCGTGTTCCTATATCCATAATCTTATTCTATTATTTTACACATACATTTACTTCTCCGTGTCGACAACCCCGACACGATATATCAAATTCCTAACCTAACCCAGCCGTTGCCACCTCGCCTCCTACTGTCCCGTCCAACCCGACCAAGGCCGACCGAACCTACGACCTTCCTCGCAACCCGGCCAACTTTCCACCACCCTCGCCAATCCCGACAACCCGACTCCCTGCACCCGATTCCTTGCCTTCTCCGACCGACACACCCAAACCACACCGCCACCACCATCGTTACAATCACAACCACCACAAAATTCCAGCACCCTCTCTGGCAACCAAACCCTGCCACCCTCACCATCCCAGCGTCCCCGTCGCCGCAGCACCCGCTGCCCCGTCGACCTGCCACCACCAGCGCCAAAACCCATCGCCATCACCCACACCACCAGCTCGACCCCCGAACTCCGGCCAACGCCGCCGTGACCACAACCCCCGACATCCCCAAAATAAATAAATAAATAAATAAAACCCTAAACCTACCTCGATCACCGACCTCCATCCACCGACTTTCTCTCCGCTGCCATTGCCTGAGCAAGTGACGGCGCACACGCGTCTCCGGTGACCCACCAGTGCGCGCCACCACTTGGTGGCTCCTCGCCACGCTCTTCGGCTCGCCGGCCACCGCCGTCGCGTTAGCCCCTTCTCCGCCCAAGCATGGCAGAACCCTAGCGCCTCCGTCAACGCCGCGCCTGACCGCCCCTGGCCGGAACCCCGTTCTCCCCCGCTCACTCTCCTCCGTCTGCGACCAAACCGCAGAGCCGCCGCGAACTTGGCGCCTCCCCGCGCGCGAAACCCCCGCTCCGCCGGCCGAATTCCGCCCGATCGGACTTGCCTCCGGCCGCCGCCCCTTCTGCTTCTCCCTGGCCGCTCCCTCCGCCCGTAGCCGCCACATCCCAGCGCTACCGCCGCGCTCATCACCGGAAACCCCCATCTTTCACCTCACTCCGCCGATTTCCTCCGCTCTCCACTCCTCTCTTTCCCCCGATTCGCTCACTTAGTCTCTCTCTCTCTTCTTCTCTCTGAGTTTTGGGTCTGTACATAACATGTTGGTTGAGGAGAACCACTGGGTTCTCTTTACTTTTATTTTTGTTTTCTTTTATTATTTACTTTTATCATTATTATTATTATTATTATTATTATTATCTTTTAATCACAGAATATTAAGTAGATTATATATATTATTGGTATATATAATTGATTTAAGAATTAATATTATTAGCATTATTACTATTCAGATTATTATTATTATTGTAAGTATAATAAATATTTTCAACATTAGGTTGGAAGCCCTAATTATGTTTGCTATTTTGTAGCATTTAAAGTACAACTTATTAATAAAACTTTATTTCTACAAAATATGGTTCTTAAACTTAAATAATTTCTTCTAATATTATTTAGTTTCGCTTAAAATATTTTTGTCTAAAATATTATTTGACAAAACTTACAGTTTGCCTTAAATCAACTTTTTGATTTTTGGATATTTATTTGTAAGCATATTTTGACTAATAAATATTATATTTCAAGTATTATAAATTATTTTTCTCAAATCATATAATCATTATTCTTTTCTTTTGAATCTCCTCTTGCCCATAACCAATCCCATTATTCATGTTCCCTCGCCAATTCTACACCACCCTATGTCGACCTTAACTATTATGACCATCCCGGACCCAATGGAACCGTCCGTGCCATCAACAGAGGTCCACTTGCATAGTTGTTGCACCGAAGTCAAAATTTGTGCCACATTGATTATCGCAGCACATTAGGCGCACTACCAGGCAAGACACCTTGCCATTTGCTGTTTATTTATTTTAGCTCATATTTTATGCATTATTTATTTTCTTTATGCAAAATAAACTGTGATATATGGCATAACCTGTTAGAACTTACTGTTCATTTCTATTTTCTGCTATGTATTATTTTTCTTACACATTAAACCTAGAAATAAGGGACCTCTTTTGTGTGTTGCATTCATGGCCTTGACACGTTGTACCACGAAGTTGTGTGTCGCATGTAGAACACGGACGTGCGTGATTGGCTGGCCACCAGTACGTACAAGCCGTGCGATAGGAATAACCGCTAATAGATGTTGCATGCTTAGTTTGACTTAGCGGTTATAGATGTTACTGTTGTGGATACAACAAAGTAGGCATTGGGTGGGGAGGACAATACCTTAGCGTATGAGATTCGATGCACTTTCCCTTTGGTAACCCGTGAGCTCCGCCGGAGACGCGGGTCAGCTTACCCAAGATTAGTGACGGCCACTGGCGATTCTGCGGAACGTCATGCTCTTATTGATTGTGCCTCTAGTACCCCAAGGGGGGACTATGCCGATCCTATTTAGCCAGGGCCCATGCGTAGGAAGGATTGTTCTTAACTACATTTCACTTAAAACGGTAGGCTACCTTTATCCGTTAGGTACGAGTACTTTTGGTTTGGGTACTTGTATCTGACCGTGGCTTGGAACAAAAACTTGTCGCGGATTAGTTCGTCAAATCTTGTCCTTGTTTGGTTGTAGGTGTGACTTACTACTTCGATGAGAAGGTATTGAACCTTGTTGGGGTCCGGATACCATATTGGATTCATAGCATGGAAAGATACATCACCGTGAATTAGTTTACCATCTCCTGTCCTTGTTTGGTTGGGGGATGGTACGCTCGTTCAATAGGTGTGTATTGGACCATGTTATAATTCAATTGACTTATTTAGTTGAGCAATATTTATTCAGTTTATATGGCATAATATTATGTGTCTTATTACATCCCTCTGAGGACCTGGTTATCTCGCCAGGTGTGTGCCCTTTGTCTTTCGCAGGTGTTCTAGCTCTAGCCGTGTTCATCGCTATTTTCTTCGAGGATGATTGCACTTGGATCGTCTTCGCTTCGCTCGCCAAAATTATTTCTTCTCTCATGTATTTTCTTTTATTTGTTGGTAGTGGATTTGTCTCCGCCCAACATATTGTATCAAGACAATTCATTATCATTATATGATATCTTTTATTCATTTTTGTGTGGATGAGATTAGTTATGGTTCTACTGCATTTTACAGCTTATGTATTCATACGAGGTTTCCATATATTGGAGTGTACTTCGTATGAATACATCTGGCATGTCTACGTTCCGAGTCCTACGTATTTTGGGACTGGGGCGTTACATATTTTTGTGGTGGCCCATGCAGGTCAAGATAAATTGTTTGGTTACTTTACCGTACCAAGCAAGCCTGCGAATAGGATTAGAAGTCTAGGATCTCATCCACATGCTTGACCTTTTTCTCGATTCCATATTCGACCGACTCATCGATTGCATCTTGCTTGATTCCTTCTATCATTATTCTTATCTTCCTTTCGTGCTTGCTAGAGGTTGACCCTACTAGTTAGATGTCTCAAACACCCTTAGCTTAATTCTTTAAGTTGGGTAGAATACCCCATGACCTGACACCCCCTTGACCATTAAGGGAATACAAATAGTTTTATCTAGACTATAGAGACTAGAGGAATTCAACCCATTTAGTCAACCAAAGCCTTGGTCAATAAAACCGTAGAATGATGGTATAGGAATAAACAAGACTTAGATTCTTATGACTCATAGACTATTCATATTGGTTCTTTATTTCAATCTTAAATCTTTCGTGCCTATGTTTTTTTTACCATCTTAACTAATGATGCTAATATAGCCTAGTTTTTGCAAGCTTATTTTTTTATCGAGCTTGTTCAAGACATATGTTATTTGGGTCGACCCACTTAACATATTGTCTAATCAGAACCGGTGCATGATGGTTTGATCAATCGAGTGCACTTTGGTTCGCCTTTTCAATCTACGTGGATGTGATATAGTTAAACTTACCCCTTGGGATCCCATCCACGACTGTCTTGACGATTCTTTTGAAATCTATATGACCGTCTTTGAACCACGTATTCGTAATTGATAATGTCGTCATTGAACTCCTTAAATCGCTTTCGCCTTCACCAATTTTGGAAGAACGAAGGCACTTGTACTTGAAATTCCTCTAGCTGTCCTATCAATTATGACCATTACCACTCGATGCTGCTATGTCTTCATCATAAACTCCTCGTCCTTCTTCTCGGTCCTACTATGACCCTCATTCACTACCCACGACCATATCCGTATTATTTTTTTAAGATCTAGATCGCAACTTCTTACGACATGAATTTGTTGAGCCTTATAATTGATTGTTCCCCACCGATACCCCCTTGTGTCTTCTCACCCCTACTAATTTTTAATTTCGAGGACGAAATTCTTTTAAGTTGGGTAGGATATAAAACCCCTAAATTTCTACTATTTTTTTATTTATTAATTTGGTACTGATTTAAAATTTTGTATTGTACGTCGCATAGTCGTATTTTACGTCGCGCACGAAATTTTATTTTTCTTGCTCGTCGAGTGCGAATATGTGCGAGCGTACATATTTTAGAAAAACATTTTTATTTTATTATACACTTTCAAACTATTACATATAATTATTATTCTTGCTATAAAAAGCCTTTTGTTTTTAAGAGTTATTAATCACAAATAATATTGTATTGTGTACTAGGAAAAGTATGCATTATTTGTGCTTACATATATATTTCATAAATATTTATTTAAGTTATTTCTAAATAATAATATAATTTTTGAAATTAATATTAATAGTATTTTAGAAAATATATTTTGAAATTATTGGGACATTTAAATCTTGATTTAAAATTTTGGATTTATTTAAATAGTTAAATATTTGAAATTTGATTTATCTCATGGATTTTATACTAAAAATTTAATTTGATTTAAATTGGATATTTAAATTGAAATTTGGATTTGATTTGGATTTGGATTATTGGATTAAATTAAATTATATATTGAATTATCTAATTGGGTTTAAATATTTTTCTAATCCTATCCAAATAGGAATTCCCACATCCTATAAATAGGCAGGTACTCCTCCATAAATTTTTATTCTCCACAATTTCTACCATCTACAAACGTAACGTGCATCGTGTCCGTGTTCCCATATCCATAATCTTATTCCATTATTTTACACATACATTTACTTCTCCGTGTCGACAACCCCGACACGATATATCAAATTCCTAACCTAACCCAGCCGTTGCCACCTCGCCTCCTACTGTCCCGTCCAACCCGACCATGTCCGACCGAACCTACGACCTTCCCCGCAACCCGGCCAACTTTCCACCACCCTCTCCAATCCCGACAACCCGACTCCCTGCACCTAATTCTTTGCCTTCTCCGACCGACACACCCAAACCACACCGCCACCACCATCGTCAGTATCACAACCACCATCGCCACAAAATCCCAGCACCCTCTTTGGCAACCAAACCCTGCCACCCTCACCATCCCAGCGTCCCCGTCGCCGCAGCACCCGCTGCCCCGTCGACCTGCCACCACCAGTGCCAAAACCCGTCGCCATCACCCACACCACCAGCCCGACCCCCGAACTTCGGCCAACGCCGTCGTGACCACAGCCCCCGACATCTCCAAAATAAAAAAATAAATAAATAAAAACCTAAACCTACCTCGATCACCGACCTCCATCCACCGACTTGCTCTCCGCTGCCATCACCTGAGCAAGCGACGGCGCACACGCGTCTCCGGTGACCCACCAGCGTGTGCCACCGCTTGGCGGCTCCTCGCCACGCTCTTCGGCTCGCCGACCACCGCCGCCGCGTCAGCCCCTTCTCTGTCCGAGCATGACAGAACCCTAGCGCCTGCGTCAACGCCGCGCGTGACCGCCCCTGGCCGGAACCCCGTTTTTCGCCGCTCACTCTCCTCCGCCCGCGACCAAGCCGCAGAGCCGCCGCGAACTTGGTGCCCCCCACGCGCGAAACCCCCGCTCCACCGGCCGAAGTCCGCCCGATAGGACTCGCCTCCGGCCACCGCCCCTTCTCCATCTCCCTGGCCGCTCCCTCCGCCCGTAGCCGCCACATCCCAGTGCTACCGTCGCGCTCATCACCGGAAACCCCCATCTTTCACCTCACTCCGTCGATTCCCTCCGCTCTCCACTCCTCTCTCTCCCCCGATTCGCTCACCCAGTCTCTCTCTCTTCTCCTCTCTGAGTTTTGGGTCTGTACATAACCTGTTGGTTGAGGAGAACCACTGGGTTCTCTTTACTTTTACTTTTGTTTTCTTTTGTTATTTACTTTTATTATTATTATTATTATTATTATTATTATTATTATTATTATTATTATCTTTTAATCACATAATATTAAGTAGATTATATATATTATTGGTATATATAATTGATTTAAGAATTAATATTATTAGCATTATTACTATTCAGATAATTATTATTATAAGTATAATAAATATTTTCAATATTGGGTTGGAAGTCCTAATTATGTTTGCTTTTTTGTAGCATTTAAAGTACAGCTTATTAATAAATTCTATAAAATATGGTTCTTAAACTTAAATAATTTCTTCTAATATTATTTAGTTTCGCTTAAAATATTTTTGTCTAAAAAATTATTTGACAAAACTTACAGTTTGCCTTAAATCGACTTTTTTATTTTTGGATATTTATTTGTAAGCATATTTTGACTAATAAATATTATATTTCAAGTATTATAAATTATTTTTCTAAAATAATATAATTATTATTCTTTTCTTTTGAATCTCCTTCTGCCCATAACCAATCCCATTATTCATGTTCCCTCGCCAATTCTAGACCACCCTATGTCGACCTTAACTATTCTGACCATTCCGGACCCAATGGAACCGTCCGTGCCATCAACAGAGGTCCACTTGCATAGTTGTTGTACCGAAGTCGAAATTTGTGACACATTGATTATCGCAGCACATCAGGCGTACTACCAGACAAGACACCTTGCCATTTGCTGTTTATTTAATTTAGCTTATATTTCATGCATTATTTATTTTCTTTATGGAAAATAAACTGTGATACATGGCACAACCTGTTAGAACTTACTGTTCATTTCTATTTCCTGCTATGTATTATTTTTCTTACACATTAAACCTAGAAATAAGGGACCTCCTTTGTGTGTTGCATTCATGGCCTTGACACATTGTACCACGAAGTTGTGTGTCGCATGTAGAACACGGACGTGCGTGATTGGCTAGCCACCAGTATGTACAAACCGTGCGATAGGAATAACCGCTAATAGATATTGCATGCTTAGTTTGACTTGCGGTTATAGAGGTTACTGTTGTGGATACAACAAAGTAGGCATTGGGCGGGGAGGACAATACCTTGGCGTATGGGCTTCGATGCACTTTCCCTTTTGTAACCCGTGAGCTCCGCCGGAGATGCGGGTCAGCTTACCCAAGATTACTGACGGCCACTGGCGATTCTACGGAACGTCATGCTCTTATTGATTGGGCCTCTAGTGCCCCAAGGGGGGACTATGCCGATCCTATTTAGCCAGGGCCCATACGTAGGAAGGATTGTTCTTAACTACATTTCATTTAAAACGGTAGGCTACCTTTATCCGTTAGGTACGAGTACTTTTGGTTTGGGTACTTGTATTTGACCGTGGCTTGGAACAATAACTTGTCGCGGATTAGTTCGTCATATCTTGTCCTTGTTTGGTTGTAGGTGTGACTTACTACTTCGATAAGAAGGTATTGAACCTTGTTGGGGTCCGGATACCATATTGGATTCATAGCATGGAAAGATACGTCACCGTGAATTAGTTTACCATCTCCTGTCCTTGTTTGGTTGGGGAGATGGTACGCTCGTTCAATAGGTGTGTATTGGACCATGTTATAATTCAATTGACTTATTTAGTTGAACAATATTTATTCAGTTTACATGGCATGATATTATGTGTCTTGTTACGTCCCTCTGAGGACCTGGTTATCTCGCTAGGTGTGTGCCCTTTGTCTTTCGCAGGTGTTCTAGCTCTAGCCGTGTTCATCGCTATTTTCTTCGAGGATGATTGCACTTGGATCGTCTTCGCTTTGCTCGCCAAAATTATTTCTTCTCTCATGCATTTTCTTTTATTTGTTGATAGTGGATTTGTCTCCGCCCAACATATTGTATCAAGATAATTCATTATCATTATATGATATCTTTTATTCATTTTTGTGTGGGTGAGATTAGTTATAGTTCTACTGCATTTTACAGCTTATGTATTCATACGAGGTTTCCATATATTGGAGTGTACTTCGTATGAATACATCTGGCATGTCTACGTTCCTAGTCCTACGTATTTTGGGACTGGGGCGTTACAACGTATCATTGTAGCATTCTTGGTGTTATCATACAAAGACATCATTGAGGCATCGTTAACATTAACATCTTAAACATGTTATGACAATTCTCACTTCAAGCATCACTTAACATGTATGTCATGTTTGAGCAATGTTTATAATATGGCATCTTTCTAGCATACTGAATCTAACCTGTTAAGCAGGTTCTCATACTGAAAGGCTACATACAGCATTATTTATTTGGCACATTAAGCACACAAGTTAAACCAACACAGATATTGAATATTTCACACTTCAGTAATTTCTTTCCGATAGCCAACTCCCTCGTACCTGCATCAAATACAGGTTATCAGATATGTTTACACTGCCTACACAAAAACATTCATTAGCGTGCATCCGGACTACATGGTCACTGGTGTTGTTAAACCATATGGACTCTTTTCATTTCATTTCACTTCAAGATAATGCGGTCAGCATAGTAGGTGGCAAGCCTCTATGCCACCCCACATTATCCGTGCTCCCACAACACTCATTATTATTTCCTCCTAGGCCGAATCGGTCCCGACGCCCCGGTACCGTTCGAAAAAAATTAAAACTCAAACCTTGTATACAAGTTGTCCATGACCATGCGAATGCGTGTCCGACTCGATTGTGAACATAATCGTATGGTAAAATATATTAAGGAAAGTAAAGGCAACAGTGCATCATTAGTCATATTCAATGACTTATTCATTTCATCATTACTATCATTTCATTTGGTGATCTCAAAGATCCCATAATGCATCATTTATCATTCATTGCTTCATTTCAACATTTCTCATATCGTTCCTTTCGACAAGGAATATAACATTCATTCATTTCTTGTAAGGGACATGCAACATTTCATACTTGCAACAGTTATACAGAGAGTACATAATTCAAGTATTCATTCAATTCTCATAGCCAGTTCATTGTCTATTCTATCATTAACAAGACATCTCATTATTCAAGTGTTTTACTGTTTTAGCAGCATTAAACATAAGGGACAATGTTATAAATTCATTCTCAAGCATCAAATCACATTACCAGTTCAATGTGTTGTATATTTCAAAATTCTCAGCATAAGCATCTCTATTGTTTAGCAACTAAAACATGGGACATTTAGGGACAATTCATAGCATTTCAATACTTCATTTTATTAAGTATGAAGGAGTAAGGAGGAGGAAGGACAGTTCCACTCGCTTGCATAAAAGGGTCTTCCTGTTCCGATCACACACAATTCTACTAAGCGTAGCTCCACCAGCGAGCCACGTTCCAATACCTATTCTGTCTAGCCAGCTAAGAGAGACTGCATTAGTCTCAATTCTTCTGATTTCTAACCCAAGTCACGGTTCAACATTCTGATCCCATCCAACAAGCCAACCAAATGCCTCGTACGGAGCGGAGTATTACATAATATACCACTCAGAAAAAGTTTCGTCCTCGAAACTTAAGGAAACAACTCATCTACTAGATTCACTTAGTCACAACGAGTTATTCATTCAGCTTCAATTCAATATTCATTTCAGCCCACTCGGTCGTCTCAAAATACCTATCCAACTGTACCATTTTAATCCATCAATGATTCGATCTGTCTATCTCTTTTTCAATTACTTGTAACTTCTCATTGATTCACCAAAATTTTCCTTGTATTTCCATCTTAGTTGTAACGTATCACTTCATTTGAATCAATACACATATTTTAGGCGTCCCCAAAATATATGTATTTCAGCCAAAGTCCGCGCTAGTGCGATAAATTCTTTCCATAATGTTATCTCAGTCGCAACCTATCACTTCGGCTGGATCCATACACATATTTTAGGCGTCCCCAAAATATATGTACTTCAGCCAACTTCTATGTTAGTGCGATTCGATCAGCCATGATATAACTCTCTTTTCCAAATTCGACTTAGCATCCTTTCAATTGACTTATTAGTTTATTCACTTGCCACAATCACTATCTTCCAGGCCACAACACTTACCATCAGGGACAACTCGGTTAAGCTCTCTATCCAAGCACAATATTTCTAACATTCGATCAAGGGTCTAAATTAGAGCCAATCATATCAAGAGTTCACCACATACAATCACATTCCTTCCTAAATCCAACAATATTTTTCACCGAGACAATTCATCTTTTCTAGAAGATTCAACCCGACGCCACCCACTATCGATTATCCGAGTCAGGGTACAATTCTATACAACAGTCAAGGTTAACTTAGCTACCCGACTATAGGTACACTCAAGTCTTACCTTACGATTGTAATTCCCACTTATGGCCGACATATAACTTAGAAAGGTCAACCATCTCCAAGGCACAAGTTGAAACATACATTCCCTTAGGTCAATACTCATTATCACCGTCTCTCGTTCAATGCCACAAGGTCATCCTATGGGTCTCCAATGGTCACCTATTATTCAGTCAATCTCTAAGGTTAGCTATACTGACAGCTAAACTTAATCGTTCAGGTGACTTTCCTAGAGTGGACGACTACTAGGGTTATACTAGTTTCTTATTCTTAGGGCCAACAAGCAACCGACAGTTTTAAGGAACTCTACCCAAACCTATGGGTATCAACTCAGTCTGAATAACTAATCGCCATTATTGGCTATGCCAACAATTAGTACGTCATCAACTGGTCGCTAGGGTCAAGTCTATCTATCTAGGGTCTTCCTCAAGAAAATAATTCCCACAAAGGCTCATTCTTAGACTTTTACCCAACGATCGAGTAAGATCGATCTATCAATATTACAGTCAATTCCCAACCTGGCATACGATTCTCATTGTTCTAATAATCCATCAAGTAAAATTCTCAATGATTCAATTTCTATTCCAATTATTTTGTACCCATACGAACCCATAAGCCAAGGCTAACTATTCAAGGGTCATCGATTCCGTTAGTCTCAACAGTGAAGTGCCCCGCTCCGCGAAGGCACTAGATAGACAGAAAGATCGGATTGTTAGCTCTACAACAGAAGACGATTAATCTGGGTGAGTGGACGAAGTCTCATTTGCTGATTCGCTTACGCCTAATAAGAATCTGAGTTTTTGATTGAATACTATTGTTAATAACAAGATGGTAAATCATTGAGTATGCTTTAAGAGAATTCACATGTTGCCTTGCTAAGAAATGAATGTTGCCTTGATAAAGAGAACCTTGTCATGCTAATAACAAGACGGTAACCTGTATGTATGCTTATAAAAGATTTCACATGTTGCCATGCTAAGAACAGGAAAAGAATTAATCTGTATGCTAATAAGAAGACTTGTTGCCTTGATAATACAAGAAACTAGATAATCTGCATGAATAAGAAGTAGAACTGCTTGCTTGCTAATACAAGAAACTAGATAATCTGCATGAATAAGAAGTAGAACTGCTTGCTTGCAAATAAGAAATGCTATGATGCCTGCCATGTTAATGATAAATATTGTCCCGAATATGACTCCTTGTTATGCATGCTAAAGTAGAAATGTGCCTTAATCAATAACTGTTGCCTTGCTAAAAAGAAAAGATAAAACATCTAGGAGCTTTGACTCTGAATCAAAGAAAAGAGAAGAATCACACAGAGGGCATCCATGTAAAAATGGGTGTCGGTATGTCTATCGCAGAGGGCATCCATGTGAAAATGGGTGTCGGTATGTCTATCGCAGAGGGCCCCATGTGAAAATGGGTGCCGGTATGTTATCTGGGGGCTTCGGCTCTGTTATCTGGAAGCTCGACTCTATTATCTGACGGACTTAAATGAATAATTGCCAAAAGATCAAATGTGCCTCAAGAGTTTGGATCATATAAAAAATATTGGTTTTATCATGTTTATGCTAATCCTTGTCTTGTGCAGGGATGGACGATCGGCTATGGTAAGAATCACTTAAAAGTGATACATATGTACTGCTTAAGTCTTTAGCATGAATTGCTTGCAGAGATTTATCTATGCCATAAAATGCTATGTTCCACTAAAGAAAAGATAATGTATCATGCTTGTCATTGACCCTAACAGTTGCTCGAACAAAAGAAATGATGTGCTCATGAAACACGCTGCGCACCGCACAAATGAATAGTCATTGTGCTTAAAATGATTAGTCCCTTGTATGCTTAATATGGAAATATTATGTTAGCTTTTCAAAGATATTTTCAAAAGAATATAAACTGACTCTGTATGCATGAAGTGAATCTAGATAAAAGTAGCAAGATCACATCACAAGAAACGTTTTCTCACTAAATAAACAGTGATCGTTTCAGACAAATGTAGCTCTTTGTTCACAAATCACCAGTATACTGATATACTGACCCACCATCAGTCTGCATGCAGGTGCACTATGCATCGAGAAGGATAGTCCGAAGTGATAGCCTGAGCCTCATCCTCAGGCGCCAAAAATCAGAAGAGATGCCAAGAGATGACATCTGTTGTAAGAGTTAGTTTTGTATATAAAAGGATGTAATATATGGGAAAGGGATCATTGTAATCTGTAAAGTTTTGAGATAATGTAACATTGTATCAGAGAGAATCGAGAGCTTGTAATCTATTCAAATAAAATCAATAAAGAGAATTGTTTCTTGTTACCATTGTGTTCAATACATGTATTCTGAAATATGTCCGTTGCTGCTTCAATTATCTGCGATACGTTCTGCTGCATATTGTCAACCTTGTCCATCATGTCTTGCTTCAGGTCTTGGCCTTGTGCAAGCGCAACTTAGGCTTGTACGGGATCACGCCTTAGCGAGGACGAACGGTCTCACAGAGTCCGAAGCGAGAACGAAAGGACTCTGCGGGATTGGAGCGTGACAGAATGGTATCAGAGCAACACGATCGTCTGGCCAATTGATTCGATTGAATTCAAAGAAGTTTTCTTCATCAAAAATTTTCTTGCCTGCTTGATATCATCAATGAAATGAACGTTCCATATAATAAGTCCATAAATATTTTTATGATGCTGGCATATGTTTTATCGATTTGATTTATTGAGATTTGAAATGCTTGATTGAACAAGAGTTTTGATATGATCTGAATTATGATTTCATGGATTGATGATGGCGAAGGATGAGGACAATTATTGCTAAGGATATTGTAAGTTTCTCCTTAAGTTTCGAGGACAAAACTTCTTTTCGGTAGGTAATTATGTAGTGCCCCGCTCCGCGAAGGCACTAGATAGACAGAAAGATCGGATTGCTGGCTCTGCAACAGAAGACGATTGATCTGGGTGAGTGAAGGAAGTCTCATTTGCTGATTCGCTTACGCTTAATAAGAATCTGAGTTTTTGATTGAATACTATTGTTAATAACAAGATGGTAAATCATTGAGTATGCTTTAAGAGAATTCATATGTTGCCTCGCTAAGAAATGAATGTTGCCTTGATAAAGAGACATTACCAAAATAAGTCATATCAGCGACGAGTTTAGCGATGTTTTCATTAAAACATCGCTATTATTTGACAATTTAGCGACGTATAATTCTTATGTCGCTGGACGTCACTACTACCTTTTAAAACAAAATTTTATGTCACCCAGAAGTCGGTAAACGTCGCTATTGTTTTACTATTAGCGACGTTTTTACGACACTAGAATACGACGTCGCTATATTTTTAGAATATAGCGACGTTCAGCGATGTCTTTCACTGACGTCGGTAAATCTTTTCCATTAACCCGATCGGGTTTTCCTTTCCTCCCATTCTCACACGAAAATTTCCCAAAAAATTTGTTTTCCCCCCATTCTCCGTCGTCGCCCAGCCTCCTCCTCCATCGCCTCTTCGAGCTCCTCCTCCTCCTCCACCGCTCCTTCTCCTCCACCGACCTCCTCCTCCTCCTCCTCCTCTGCCGACCGGCCTCCTCCTCCTTCTCCTTGTTGCTGCGTGATCCTCCTTCTCTCCGAGCTCCTCCACCGACCCCTCATCCTCCTCCACCGCGAGCTCCTCCTCCTTCTCCTCCTCCTACTCGGGTATCCCAAGATCCCCTCCTCCTCCAATCGAGCTCCTCCACCGAGTTCCTCCTCCTCCAACCACCTACACGCGCCGCGGAGCTCCTCTACCGCGAGCTCCTTCTCCTCATCCTCTCGGCCACCCCCTTCCTCTACAGCCCCAAAGCTCAGGTAAACCCTAACCCGATATCTCTAGTAGCCATTTGACATGGACACGACACAGACACGAATACGACACGAACATATATAATATGTGTGCTAATTCTCTTTGAGCAGTTATGTCATTTTGTTTAATAGACTGGACCCGATATCTCTAGATATTATATGGACATGACACAGACACGAATACAACACGAATACGACACGAATACGACACGAACATATATAATATATTTTCAATGTTTAATAGATTGGACCTAATATTGAACTTTTGTCAAAAATATAAATTTGATAAACATACACTGAATTTTTACATTTCAATCATTTACAACAAAATACATCACTAAATTGTTACATTTCAATCATTGGGTATGTAATATCACAGAATTGTGAAAGCGTTGGAACAAAGGCCTCGTTTGGTACACGAAATGGAAGGAAAAGGAAATCAATTCCTTGGCATTTCCTTTCTTTTGAAAAATTGCAATTCCCACTGATTTTCTTTTCCATTGTTTGGAAATGGCAAGGAATTTGGAAAGGAAAGTGAATACTTTAATGTGGAAAAGTGTTTCCTTACTTGGATGGATGTAATCACTTTCCCCCCTAATTTTCCTTCCATTGGGAATCATTTTCTTTTCCTCCTCAATTTCTTTGGCATCCAAACATAGGAAAGTAATCACTTTCCTTTCCCAATATACATAATTATAAATGATATCCCAAATTGAGGATACCTGAATATTTTAGTTAACCATATGAATATATATCTGAAATTCTTAAGAAAGAACATACATACTACGACTGAGATGAATTGAACGAGAAAGAAAATAAATTGTTTTTTTTAGAGAAAACTAAACAGAGAGAAAATGTATTTATGTACTGTTCCCAACTTGAGATTTTGGAAACACTTGAAAAGGATTTCCCTTTTGAAAGTCTCATATGTAGTTATGTTTCTCTAAGAGAAGAGCCTTGTCCAACTTTGTACTAATTCTTTCTAAATTGAGTTAATTATCCTTCTTCCTTCATGATTAAAGTTCGATCATCATAGTCATGATTATGGATATCCGATATCTTAACCAAAGTGAAATATATCTGAAATGTTAATAACATATATCTTATGAATTAAGCAAGGAAGTAAACAAACACAAATGATCCGAAAAAATGTATACGAGCACATTGGACTTAGACACGAGCACATTGGACTTGGATACGATACATTAGACTTGGACTATTAATCTAACATATACCTCATAGGAATGGTCGATATTACCGATTTCGATATCGATACTCATAGGAATGGTATGTTACCGATTTCGATATCGATGCTCATAGGAATGGTCTGATACCGATTTCGATATCGATACTCATAGGAATGGTCGATATGACCGATTTCAACATCGATACTCATAGGAATGGTGTGATGCTAATTTCGATATCGATACTCATGGGAATGGTCTGATACCGATTTCAATATCGATACTCATAGGAATGGTGTGATACCGATTTCGATATCGATACTAATAGGAATATCCTCAAATGGTCCCCTGCAGTAGGCAGTAAGGGCATTTCAAGTATATATTTCCTTACCTTATTGGTGTGATACCGATTTCGATATCGATACTAATAGGAATATCCTCAAATGATATTACTTTCACAAGTGTTTTAACGATGTGCTTGTATCTATCTTATAGAATTGTACTCAAATAGATATGGAGCTGAATTACTATCTGTAGAATCGTTCGTGGATGTACAACTGTCATCCTGATGATATGTACGGTGTGCGAGATGAATTCATAGAGGGTGTACACCAGTTCCTGCAGTTTGCCAAGGCGTTCCCTCAGTACATGGACGGTACCAAAATTAAGTGTCCGTGTGTGAGATATCACAACTTGAAATATCATCCAGAAGTAGATGTCACGTATCATTTATACTCGAAGGGTTTCACGCTGAATTACAATCAGTGGAGCGAGCACGAAGAACTTGTGTCTTTAGCATCGCAGTACGAGCCTTATATGGATGTCCACAACAACGCTCCTTACGACGATGGGTTGGTGAACATGGTTTTTGACGCGGTCGGGCCTAGTTTCGATCCGGATGATCATGATGCACCTGAGGAGGCACCAAAACCCGTTGCTGCACAGTTCATGGAGTTGCTGGAGAATGCAAGGACTCTATTATATCCTGGTTGTGAGGATAATTCATCGTTGGAGGTGGTTACAAGATTGTTGAGCATCAAGTTCGATTTTAACATGTCGCAAGATTGCTACAACTGTCTTATGGAGTTGCTTATAGAAATATAGCCTGAGGGTGCGAAGTTGCCTAAGGACTTTTACCGGTCTAAGAGGATAGTTATATCGCTCTGGATGGGATACGAAAAAATCGATGCCTGTTCAACGGGTGCATATTGTACTACAAAGACGACAAGGATGAAGACGCCAGCAGATTTTGTGGTGTCGATCGCTACAAGGCTTGTGGTAGAGGAAAGTCTGTCGGTGCCAGGAAGCCTACCTTTTCGATGCACTACTTGCCGTTGACGTCGCGGTTGCAGCGTTTGTTTATGGTGAAGAAAACGACAAAAAACATGAGTTGGCATAAGCGAAAACATATCGAAGGAGTGTTGGATCACCCATCTGATGGAGAAGCATGGAAGCACTTTGATCGAGAGTATCCAGATTTTGCTTCTGATCCGCGTAATATCAGATTGGGTCTCTGCTCCGACGGTTTTATCCCATTCAGACTTTCGGGATCCCAGTATTCGTATTGGCCTGTGATCGTCACCCCGTACAATCTACCGCCTTGGATATGCATGAAGACTCCGTATATATTCCTCACCGTTATTATCCCAGGTCCGAACAATCCGAAAAGGAACATCGATGTGTATTTACAGCCATTGATTGATGAGTTGAATCATCAGTGGGAAGTAGGTTCTAACACGTACGATGTATCTAGAAAACAAAATTTCCAGATGCGGACAGCACTTATGTGGACCATCAATGACTTTTCGGCCTATGGAATGTTATCTGGATGGAGCACGCATGGTCGTCTTTCATGTCCGTATTGCATGGACAGCACTAAGGCTTTCCGTTTGAAATACGGAGGCAAACCGTGCTTCTTCGATTGTCATCGACAATTCCTACCGAAGGATCATCCGTACCGGAGGAACATGAATGCTTTTCGTGCTGGCGTTATGGAAAAGGCTAATCCCCGCCAAGATGGCCCGGATACATGATATGGGAAGAGGTAAAAGATTTACCAAGAGCTATTGAGCAGCCTGCTACGGGCTACAAGTGTGACGGATTTGGTCGCACTCATAACTGGACGAAGAGGAAGCATTAGAACAAGAAATGAGACGTCATTTTCCTTCTTGGTTGAGAGAATATGTAAGTAGCTCGGTAATTACTGGCCTCTTCTAATGCAACTGTGCAATAAATAACTTATTATCTCTTCTTTGATATTCAGGTCGATCGTCTAATTTCACCCGAGATTAAATTAATTAGAACTCTTGCCAAGGGACCAATTACTTTTGTTAAAATATGGCCAAGTTACTGTGTCAATGGCTTTCGGTTCAAGTCGACAAATGCTCCGATCAGAGACAGCTTTCTGGATCTTGATTCCAGGAAAAATAGTTGTTTGTGTATCAGGTCTTCAAACTACAAAGACGTCGATCCAGGAAATGATTTCTTTGGCATCTTACGAGAGATTGTGGAGTTATCATATAATAATGGCAGAGAACCTGCAAAGATCGTGTTCAAGTGTGAATGGTTCGATTCGATTGAAAATCAAGGTTGGAAAATTGACAAGCATGGTCTTGTGGATATAAACTACAAGCGTAGATATCAAGGCTACAAACCGTTTGTCCTAGCAACTCAGGCTCAGCTTGTGTACTTCACTGCTTATCCGAGATGGGGAGCAACGAAGTCTGACTGGTGGACAGTATGCAAGACTAAAGCTAGAGATACTTTTAATATTGACGAAAAAGCTTACCAGGAGGACGAGCTACCTCTTGTAACCAATATTGTCGATGTGGACTCCACGGAAGTTACGCATTACACGACATATAATATAGAAGATGTAGAATTATTCGAAGAGGAAGATGAAGCCGACGAAGGCGAAGATGAAAGTGAAGATGAGGAGGAAGAGGAAGATGAGGTCGAGGAAGACGAACAAGATGATTATTCTGAAGATGATTGAGAGAGATATACTTATCCGAACTTAGATGTTTCTTCTAGAATATATTATCTGGACTTAGATGTTTATTGTAGAATGTATCATCATATGTTGTCTTGGTTTTTATCTTATCTTTGTTGTACTTTCATATTTCTAGTCTCTATTATTTGTTGTACTTTTATATTTCTAGTCTCTATTATTTTTTGTATTATCATATGCTGTTATCAGGTATGGCAGGTCGTCGTGGATCGTTCCGAAAAGGGGGCCGACAAGGTCATGATCCTCCGGTACTTCCTACAGGTACTGCTAGAGGACGGGGTTTTTCTTCGGTACCTCCTACTGGTACCGGCTCTGGATCCTCGTCACCGATTACTCCTCCATATCGGACAGTAGCTGGGCCTGCTGGGACGACGTCATATGGCATATCTCCTGGGATGAGTAGTTCCAGGTCTAATGAGAGTGCTCGCCCGTCTAGCATTCCTGTTGCTGATACGACGATGGAGACGGATAAGCAGATGGCGGAGGCTGCACCGACGGCCGACGGCCGAGGCGGTTGTGTCGACGGCCGACCAGCATCATGCAGATGATGTGTGCGCACCTCCGAAGGATACAAGGACGAAGATCTGGACCGACGGTACAAAGTAGGTATTTTGGTTTATAATTTTTTTTCTGTTTTTATCATAAATTAACTTTTCTCATGAATATAATATGTCTATATAGATAACGTCCCCAAGAGGTACAGAGACGCCTAGGCCACATGCTGAGGCATAATTATGGTGGTCATTGGATTAACTACTCTGATGCTCCAAACGAAAGGAAGAACTACTGGTTTATGCGCTTCAAGGTTAAAATAGATTTTCTTTTAATATGAATCATATAATTAATTCATATTATATATAACTAATAAATATTTGGTTTGCGCTCTTCTAGGATATGTTTTTCTATCCACCGTACCGGGCCGAGCTTATCGAGGGGATGTTTTCTGCCGTCGCTGCCAAGCTGATCCGCGATGCTATTAATGATCAGAAGGATCGTGATCGTGCCGGAAAGTCGATCAAGGTTGGATCCCTCTGATCAGTGGAATGCGATGAAGGCCCGATTCGACGAGCCAAGGTACAAGGAGAAGTCGGAGAAGGCCAAGACGGCTAGGCAACATGCCTCGAAGTGGTGCGGTGGGTCGATTCCGATAACAGAACATTTTCGTCGTTTGGTATGTCTTTCTCTTTTAGAAATATTATTTTAATGTAAATCAGATAAATTATTACTAAGATAATATATTTATTTACAGGTAAGGAAGGTCGGTAACGCCGACATGGTGACCATCTTCCTGGCCACCCATCGGAAGGGCGAAGGCCTTATTGATGAGAGGGCCGAGCAGACCTATGTAAGTATTACAATGCGTTATCTTAATTTAATACTTCGTGTCAATTTTAATATAACTTAGTAAATATGATGCAAATAAATATTCATGTAGTTAGTAATAATAAGTACATTAATTAGAAACTAGAAATTATAGAGTACTATCCATACTTTCTAGGCCGAGTGTAGCTTCCCTTCCCAAAATTTTTTTATTATTTATTTGATTTAAATAGTGATTTTAGAATTTTACAAATGTTTATTTAGTTAATTATTACGGTAGATGATTTTAACCAGGGTTGAGTTTTGAAGTGCAAGACGACTAGGAACCATGTCACAGATAGTACAGTGGTGTGCCTTGCCTAGTGTATTATCTATGCTAAGGAAGGTCGAGCCATAGTGATGCCCTAACTAGGAAAACCAGGCTAAGTTGTGACATGACCATTATAAATAGTTTAATTATTTATATTTAATATTATTTGACATTAGGAGACCCGATTGTACCAAACCCGCCCGGACTGGACCCGAACTGAGCCAAGCCCATGTAGTCATGCGGCACGTCCAATGACATTCATGTTGATGGAATTTGGTGTGATTTTGTTGTATTCCGTATTAGCAATCTAATAATATTTTCTAAGTATTATTAATTTAAATATTATAAATATTATTATTAGGGATAATTAGTGACTTTTGTATAAAATAGGTCCTCGTATATTTTGGAGTTTTTAGACTGTACATATTGGTATGTACGCCTTCAGTTGGTTTATCGAATTTCGTTATTATTATTATTATTATTATTATTATTATTATTATTATTATTATTATTATTATTATTATTATTATTATTATTATTAGTTTATTGAGAATATTATTATGTAATATAATATTATTGGTTATATTATTGTCGTTAAATAAATATGATAATATATGTGTTCCTATTTATATAGATAGTCTCTACACTAAAAATAAATGCTATCGGAATTTATGTGAGTTTATGGAGGTGTATATATAGGCATAGATATATATATATTTTTATAATTTATTAATTGATATTTATATAGATATACGTATATATATATATGTATGTATGTATGTGTATTAATATACAAATACATATTAAACATACGTGTGTGTTTATATAAATATAAATATACGTATAAGGGAGTATATATAGTATATATGTATGTGTGTGTGTATATATATACGTATAATTGTACATATATATATATATATATATATATATATATATATATATATATATTTTTATATATTTTTATATATATATATATATATATATATATATATATATATATATATATATATATATATATATATATATATATATATATAATATGTAAAGAAAAGGATAAAAGAATAAGCAATCCCTTACCCACACAATAAAGCCAGGCCCGAGCTAACCCCGGCCCAGCAAGTAGCAGATCCCCCACAAAGCCAGAAGGCCGACCCCTCAGTTTTAAACAGAGCAAACTGATGTGTATATATATATATATACACACGAGCAATACATCATAACCGCTAAACCCTAATCCCAGATTTCCGCCACCACCCACCTGGGCGCGTCCTGTGCGCGCGCACCACCAAGGGCCACCGCCGGCCGGCCGGAGTCGGCGGAGGAACCACACGCGCGCGCAAGACAGCGCCAACAGCAGCAGTTCGCGGTATTGATGGCAGCGACTTCGCAACGACGGTTCGCAACGATTGCTAGATCGTTTCGCGAGCCGATTTCTCGGGTATGTCCCCAACTTATACTAGATTATTTTCCTTCAAGTAGAATCTAATTTGGTCGAACCTTCGATTCCCAAAAACGACTCAAAAAACCCAAAAAATATGTTTTCGACAGTTTCAAGACAGTACCCAAATACCCAAGTTTAGCAATCGATTTTCGTCAACTTTTTCGACTTCTCCCAAAAGTAACTGATAAAATCTTTAGACAACCTATAGAGCTACCAAACCCTTTTTACGGAATTCGAATTCATCGACCGAGTGTCGAAAAATCCGCTTCCCAATTTTGACGAAAACTGATTTCAAAATATTAAAAATTAGAAAAAACCCTTCGATACGACGTGCGTCCAGCCAATCCGGACAACATGGTCGCACACCGTAAGCATTGAAAGGTGCGTAAAGGCTTTGTGGTTGTAACACCCATATTCTGAATACGTATTTTATCAAGCTTGCATGTATCTTGGACCTATATTTTATTTGCTCAGATTCTGGCCTGTAATTGTATTTTGGCTCAGCTTGCGGATTTTGGTTCTCGTAATTGGGTTTTACCTGGCTTGGTTTATTTTGTGGAGGAGAATTGGTTTGATTTGGTTTGGGTTGGTTTAACATGCATTGGAACACCTTAGCCTATGCTCTACCCTCAACACATCACAACCACCCTCATTAAAACTCCACCTACTTTTCTCTCTCCTCCATAATTCTTACATTTATTTCTCTATTTTCTTCTTCTTCCTTCCTCTACACAACATACCATAACCCATAGGCAAGTGCACCTTGCCACCACATGAGAACCACTTTTTATTTGTCCATTAGCTAGATTAGGCCATGGAGATGAACATTAGTGCTTGATATTTTGTGATTTGGAGTCTCCATTGTTCTAGATCTAGGTTTTAACTATTTTCGGATTTACATGGTTTTGATCTATTTTGGTTGGATTTTTGTGGGTTTTGATGCTTCCATGTGGAAGAGAATTCAATTTTACTCAAGTTAGACCTTTGAAAATCTAGATTTGGCTTTGATTTGACAAAGATATGAAGAATTGAAATTTTGGAGTTCTTGGAGTTCTTCTCGGGTTGGAGGAGCAGACCTCTCGGCCTGCGCTCTTTAGCGCAAAGCCGATTGCGCAGCTCACCCTTTGGTGAACTGCGCATCCCCTCGGCCAGCGCATTGCGCTGAGCTGAACTGCGCTGGCGCTTCTTAGCCCAGCGTTCCCTTTCCCCTTGCGCGCTTGACCTATGCGCAATCTGCTCCTGCGCAGTCCATTTCTGCGCAATCCCCTCCTGCGCAATCCATTTTTGCGCAGTTCACTCCTGCGCAATTCACTCCTGCGCAGTTCACTCCTGCGCACTTCACCCCTGCGCCATCCATCTCCTGTGCCAACCTCCCCCTGTGCAGCCCTCTTCCTTCTGCGCAGTTCACCCCTGCGTAATCCATTCTCTTGCAACCTGTCCAACTATGGAGATTTGGTTTTATTATCCTTAAGCTTGGCTCTTCTATAGCCCTGTATATTGATATTTTATTAGATATTTTACGCCCATTTTATATCCTTACGCCTTTTGTCATGAACTTAATTTTACTTAATATGTTTGGAATAACTATTGTACATGGCATGGTATGACAAGGAACTAGCATAACACGACAGTGACCCGTAGTGGTGCACTCCTGGCATGACCAACCTGACATGATAGTGGCCCGTCGTGGCGCACTCCTGACAAGTACCCTGACATGATTTATCTTGATACTGTTGCGACAGCTAACTTGACTCGTATAATCAACTAGACACCGTTGGTGTTCCTGCTTGCTTGCTTGTGCAATCCACTTGTCTTGTCTTGCATCATGTCTAGGACGTGACTTCCTGGTTTCCCATGGTCAGGGATTCGTACAGGCAATTTTGTTATCTGGGCGCTCTTAATTGGACTTGTAGCTTGCCGACGAGTAGAGCACATTTCCAGCACACTATCATGTGTTGCACCCTCTAAGTCACCTAAGGGTATATTGTCTCCGGGGCGATGTACCCAACCATACTCTCAACCCGCGGAAGGATAACTGGATGGTCTGCAGGGCTTGGGACTGGGAAATTCTTATTGCATCTTGTTAGTAATTAAGGCTTGTGATAACCCTAGTTAGTTAAGTAGCAAGCCGTAGTAATTGCTTGGCCGCTTGTGAATGGATGGAGTCCAGCCATGTCTAAGTCTTGTCTAGTCCCTGTACCTGGCTACTCTTGTACATGCTTGTTCTACTTATTATTAAATAATAAATGGGTGGAGACAGAGTGCTATTCAGGCGAAGGGTTACAACCCCGGTCCTTGTCTGGTTTAAGGGTTGTAATCTGGTTCCCGGAATGGTTCCACGTCCCTAGTCGTTTATTGTCCTGTGGTTCTCTTTAATACTTGTACTTTCTTTCATTTTCTTATGTTTGGATATGCTGGCTTTTGTTCTTATTTCGTGGCCTCCCTTGTGGCACTTGCTCTTTCTTGGGTTTGACCCAGTTGGTTTTGTGTGGCCAGATTTCGGAGCAGCACCCGAGGATCTACCGAACCTCCAGCCCGATGGTGGCGACTAGAAGGAACCCGGGCTACGAGTGGGTTTTCTATTTTATTTCGCTCACTCTATTGTAAATTTATTCTTTTGAGGCGTTTAGCCGACGAGCACCTGTTAGCTCGATGCACTTTTACTTACTGTCTGCCTACGGGCTGTAAACATGATTAACAAATCCTAGGGTTGATCATGTATGACATAACTCTTGCTAGTCCCAGTATTTTGTATGACTAGCTTCATGATCAGCTGATATGTAATATTTGGGACACCTTTTATTGTATATTTGGTGGTCAAACATCTTGAGATTATATTACTTGCTTGAGATTGAGATAATAGGCTTGACCATAAGAGACCGTTGGCTTGTAGTAAACCCTCATATCTAGACAGCCGTGACCGTATAGTTGAGATGTATTCTATTTCAATATACGTAGCTGGCTATGTACGCCCCCGCTCTCCAGTATTCTGGTTCTGGGGCGTGACAGTGGTCGTGTGGGCTTTGGCGGAATTCAAATTGGACGCATGTGCGCGACGAATTTGGTGCGTATCCGTCGAAATTCTTCGTATCGGCCTCTGTGTAAATTTCTCAATTACTTTGTGCACGCTCGTCAGATCGAGATGAAACTTATGCCAACAGGACCGTATCATTTTTCTGGTCCTGTATGCCAAGTTTGGTCTGATTCTGAGATAGTTGATTCGAAACGCTGTTTTGCGAGCCCCACGGTCCCACTCAACGGGCGATTTTGTGCACGGTCCGCCGGAATCCAACTTTGGACATACGGTTGGGTTCGTATCGGAAAACCAGACCTGTTGACATGTAGTTTGATGAATTTAGAGACCATTGACTCTGGCACGCTTTTCGGTATAAAACGGTTCCTACGACGGACATCGTTTTTGCCCAAAATTACCGTTTTGCCCCTGTGTCCAGAATTGGACTTAAGGACAGGTAATCCTATCTAATTTAACTATTCTAAAAATATTGGTACTGTTTATTTTAGTATTTGGAGACTTCTGCATGTGTTGACTGATTGTGGCTCATTGAGTGGTATAGTATTATTGGCTTCTCCAGCTAAGGACCTCAGGTAAGTGCACTTTCTGATTGCTTTCCGATTCATAGTAGTCTTTTCATTTCATGTCTGTACATATATCATGCTACTTGTTGACACGCTCGTCACACGGAGTAGTCGGGAGGGAAAATATCTTAGTAAACATGTGGACTACCCAGAACTATCCCCAAAATGTCTATTCTTGCATGATAGCAGTTGCACACGACACGTGCAGTGAGTCAGATTTACCCCCTAGCCGTTCACAAGTCGAAAAGGATATTTCAAACCACCTAGATAGATGTCTTTTATTAGTTTTTCCTTGTTTTCTTCTCTACCGTGCCATGTCATCAGTTCTTTCCAGTTTTTGTATCTTATATGTTATTTTCATGTCTTGTTAATTCTATTGTGTTTTTGCATTGTCGTCCGTTTGTGTACTTGTTCCATTCCTGACTGGAAACCAATATTTTTCAGGTTTAGCCGCGATCACTCTTAGCATTGGGAAGGCTTAGGTATGCTGAGATCAACCTAGAAATAGAAAAAAATTGTATCAACTTTATTAATTGTAAAATCTTGTATTTTTATTAATTAGAAATATTGTAAATGTTGTAATAAATGTAGAAATGTGAATTAGCAGCAAATGTTGTATTTTGAGCATTAATTTCTTGCGGGCTTGACAGCGTTCTACCGCCGACTCTGCGGCGTAGGCTGGCTTGGACACGTCTCGTATCCGAAAAGCGGGTGCGGGTTGTGACAAGTTTTTGTGGTGGCCCATGCAGGTCAGTTTTTGCAAAAGGTTGCAAACTCATGATGGTACTTAAGTTAGTCGTACCATTGCGAGCCTGCGACTAGGAAATGCTCATTCACAATTAGGATTAAAATAAATTTAGGAGAATAACTAGGACTAGGAGTCCCTTGTTCAAATTGACCTTTGGGTAGTTAAGGTTATTAGATACGCCATACAATTTAGATAGCTTGCTAGATGCCTATAGGTACACTATTACTTTTGATATGACAATGTGATCCAATGTGGATATACTATTCGCTTAGTATGTTAGGCTTGCCTATAATTAAGGCGTTAATTTTGATAAACTGTTTAATTTTCTTTTGCTTTATTAGATAAATCTTATATCATAAGATAGAATTGTCTATTTTAAATTGTCTTTTGCTATAAGGAGTTAGTTTATAATTTTTGATTCTGTTAGTCGTGTACGAATCTCGAGTTAGATTTTGATTCTCACAAAACTCAAACTACTTGTGCCTCCTTTCCAAAAGTCTCGCCTATTTATATTTTGACTCTCTTGACCAATGCTGCTATTACAGCCTAGTTTTTGTAAGCTTACTCTTTTATCGAGCTTGATTTGAGACATATGTTTATTGGGGACGCCCGCTAACATATTGTCTAATCAAAATCGTTGTATCACGGTCTGATCAACCATGATGCATTCGGTTTGCTTTTCATTTAATTACTCTACGTGGATTGAGATATAGAGGTATCCAGGATCTCATCCACGATTGCTTTGACAAATCCTCTTGAATTATGCATTCGCCATTTGAATCACAAAATTGTATTCAGTGACATCTCCCTTGAACTCTTTATTATTTTGTCTTCCACCGATTTGGAAAGATGAAAGCTCGTGATTGGTAAATAGAATATCGAGTATCCCCGTGGCTATGATAGTTGTATATATGAGTGTAGCTACCATCGCCCAGCTATGTGATTGAGTTACTCCTCCTCCATTCGACACTAAATCTACTATCTTGATCTTCTAGTCATTGGAGTCCGATAATGATTCGAATTTTCCCCTTGATCAAATGCCAACCTAGGAGACTACCTATTCTCAAGAGACCGATTGTTGTGAGTCTTCCAAAATTTTTGGGTATTCGAGGATTACCGATTGATTAGAGTAATTTGCATTAAGACGATAATTAGTGCCCATGGACTCCCACGTTCCATTTAGATCATTTTGTGTCTCCGGCCGTGTCGTTATTATTCGGAGCACGAGACCAGCGATTACCTTCCAAAAAATTTCATATGCAAGATCTAGACGAGTCCACCTTCATCTAGGTATATCATGTCTCACTCAAACTCGTCCCCTTATACTCTATTTTCGGGGTACGACTTTGAGGTTAAAAGGACAAGTTATAACCTTTACCATAGTACCGGTATACTTTTCGACTTCCATTAAAGCCTCGACCCCGACCCAATTCATTCAACCCAATATATGGTAGTGATTTACTCGAAGCCCACTATGACGAGCCACTAGTGTGCCACCCAATTGAGGTCTCATGTGCTACTTAAACACAAAAGTCACCGAAGGCACATTTTGGGCTTTTGGGACCTAGCTAACTAACCTGACGGACAACTAGCTCAACCCTTGGATAGAAACCTATACTAGGATACCCTAATCTAGCAGGAAGAGTTTTATCATTGGGATCTTGCCCGTCAATATGAATTGCAATCCAGGGTTCACCCAACCCACTAGTGATGTCCAACCAGGAAGCCAATTAAGACTCAGTAACACCCATCCATGCATACCACCATATTCGGACTAGGAAACATAACTATTTGAAATCGGCCCCTGTATCTCTTACGTCGTCCCCACCTCTTAGAATGTGAAGCCATTCGTAACCCTTATTCCATCTACTTGGAAGTCGAGATACGATCTTGTACTGCATTTATATCCCTGACTCGTGTGTTTAAATAAGCACGGAAGAGGTCACAATCTTGATTTCTCAAATTCCGTTCCATTATGAAATCTTGTTCCGATAAAATTTCGAGAACGAGACTTCTGTATTTCACGGATCGCAGGCCACTCTAAGTAACGAAGGGCTCTTCGACGTAGCAAGCGACTGAACTAGAGTAGCCCAATCTAGCAAATAACTCAATGGTTCGTAAACTTTCTTTCTATCTGCGTCATTGGATACTCTCTACAGTTTTTGAAACCTCATAATTGCTCTCGGTTATTTTTCTTATTTGCATGTCCTTCCTATTTCGAGCGACGCATGATCATACTATTTAGAGTTTATCAATATATTTCTTAGCTAATGGTGTAAATTTGTGCTTGTTAAATTTTTGGGTTGTGTACTAGATAGGAGAGAAGTATAGATGCCATATGCCTAGATACCTGCCGGTAGAATTGTTAGCTACTAGTTAGAAGACCATAAGACTTTAGTGACCGTATTTTGAGGAGTAGTGTGATCAAAGGTGGGTAGAAGTCCTCGAGGCTTCGTAGTTACCAAAATGATTAAGATGCAGATATAAACTATTTTTTAGGAACTAAAATTGAGGAGATTAAGGAAATAGTAGACTTTGAATTTTAAGGAATAGTATGAATTGGAATTTCGAGGACAAAATTATTTTTAAGGTGGATAGATTTGTAGCTTCCCTTCCCGGAATTTATTATTATTATTTATTTGATTTAAATAGTAATTTTAGAATTTTACAATTGTTTATTTAGTTAATTATTACGGTAGATAATTTTTGCCAGGGTTGAGTTTTGAAGTACAAGACGACTAGGGACCTTGGCACGGATAGTACAGTTGCGTGCCTTGTCTAGTGTATTATCCATGCCAAGGAAGGCCGAGCCATAGTGATGCCCTAACTAGGAAAACCAGGCTAAGTTGTGACATGACCATTATAAATAGTTTAATTATTTATATTTAATATTATTTGACATTAGGAGACCCGGTTGTACCAAACCAGCCCGGACTGGACCCGAACTGAGCCAAGCCCATGTAGTCATGTGGCACGTCCAATGACATTCATGTTGATGGAATTTGGTGTGATTTTGTTGCATTCCGTATTAGCAATCTAATAATATTTTCTAAGTATTCTTAATTTAAATATTATAAATATTATTATTAGGGATAATTAGTGACTTTTGTATAAAATAGGTCCTCGTATATTTTGGAGTTTTTAGACTGTACATATTGGTATATAACCCTTCAGTTGGTTTATCGAATTTCATTATTATTATTATTATTATTATTATTATTATTATTATTATTATTATTAGTTAATTGCGAATATTATTATGTAATATAATATTATTGGTTATATTATTGTCGTCAAATAAATGTGATAATATATGTGTTCCTATTTATATAGATAGTCTCTACACTAAGAATAAATGCTAGCGGAATTTATGTGAGTTTATGGAGGTATATATAGGCATATATATATATATATATATATATATATATATATATATATATATATATATATATATATATTAATAAATTATAAATATATATATATATATATATATATATATATATATATATATATATATTATAATTTATTTATATATATATATATATATAATACACACACATACGTATATATATATATATATATATATATATATATATATATATATATATATATATATATATATATATATATATATATATATATATATATATATATATACGTATGTGTGTGTATTAATATACAAATATATATTAAATATACGTGTGTGTTTATATAAATATAGATATACGTATAAGGGAGTATATGTAGTATATATGTATGTGTGTGCGAATATATATATGTATAATTGTACTTATATATATATATATATATATATATATATATATATATATATATATATGTATATATATATATATATATATATATATATATATATATATATATATATATATATATAAAGAAAAGGATAAAGAATAAGCAATCCCTTACCCACACAATAAAGCCAAGCCCAGCCAAACTAAAGCCAGGCCCGAGCTACCCCCGACCCAGCAAGTAGCAGACCCCCTCACGTAAGGCTTCCCCCACAAAGCCAGAAGGCCGACCCCTCTGTTTTAAACAGAGCAAACCGATGTGTATATATATACACACGAGCAATACATCATAACCGCTAAACCCTAATCCTAGATTTTCGCCACCACCCACCTGGGCGCGCCCCGCCAAGGGCCACCATCGGCTGGCCGGAGTCGGCGGAGGAACCACACGCGCGCGACAGGACAGCTCCAACAGCAGCAGTTCGCGGTATTGATGGCAGCGACTTCGCAACGACGGTTCGCAACGATCACTCGATCGTTTCACGAGCCAATTTCTCCAGCATGTCCCCAACTTATACTAGATTATTTTTCTTCAAGTAGAATCTAATTTGGTCGAACCATCGATTCCCAAAAGCGACTCTAAAAACACGAAAAATCTGTTTTCGACAATTTCAAGACTGTGCCCAAACACCCAAGTTTAGCAATCGATTTCCGTCAACTGTGTCGACTTCTCCCAAAAGTAACTGATGAAATCTTTAGATAACCTATAGGGCTACCAAATCCTTTTTACGGAATTCGAATTCATCGACCGAGTGTCGAGAAATCCGCTTCCCAATTTTGGCGAAAACTGATTTCAAAATATTAAAAATTAGGAAAAACCCTTCGATACGACGTGTGTCCCGCCAATCCGGGCAACGTAGTCACGCACCGTAAGCTTCGAAAGGTGCGTAATGGCTTTGTGGTCGTGTGGGCTTTGGCGGAATTTAAATTGGACTTATGTGCGCGACGAATTTGGTGTGTATCCGTCAAAATTTCCCGTATCGGTCTCTGTGCAAATTTCTCAATTACTTTGTACATGCTCGTCAGATCGAGACAAAACTTGCGCCAACAGGACCGTATCGTTTTTCTGGTCCTGTATGGCAAGTTTGGTCTGATTCTGAGATAGTTGAATCGGAACACCGTTTTGCGGGCCCTATGGTCCCACTCAACGGGCGATTTTGTGCACGGCCCGCCGGAATCCAACTTTGGACATACGGTTGGGTTCGTATCGGAAAACCGAACCGGTTGACATGTAGTTTGACGACTTTAGAGACCATTGACTCTGGCACGCTTTTTGGTGCAAAGCGGATCCAACGACGGATATCATTTTTGTCCAAAATTATCGTTTTGCCCCTGTGTCCAGAATTGGACTTAAGGACAGGCAATCCAAGCTAATTTAACTATTCTGAAAACATTGGTACTGTTTAGTTCAGCATTTGGAGACTTCTGTATGTGTTTACTGATTGTGGCTCATTGAGTGGTATAGTATTATTGGTTTCTCCAGCTAAGGACCTCAGGCAAGTGCACTTTCTGATTGCTTTTCGATTTATAGTAGTCTTTTCATTTCATGTCTATACATATATCTTGTTGCTTGTTGACACGCTCGTCACACGGAGTAGTCGGGAGGGGAAATATCTTAGTAAACATGTGGACTACCCAGAACTATCCCCAAAATGTCTATTCTTGCATGATAGCAGCTGCACACGACACGTGCAGTGAGCTGGATTTACCCCCTAGCCGTTCACATATCGAAAAGGATATTTCAAACCACCTAGATAGATGTCTTTTATTAGTTTTTTCTTGTTTTCTTCTCTACCGTGCCATGTCATCAGTTCTTTCCAGTTTTTGTATCTTATATGTTATTTTCATGTCTTGTTAATTCTATTGTATTTTTGCATTGTCGTCGGTTTGTGTACTTATTCCATTCCTGACTGGAAACCAATATTTTTTAGGTTTAGCCGCGATCACTCTTAGCATTGGGAAGGCTTGGGTATGCTGAGATCAACTTAGAAATAGAAAGCAATTGTATCAACTTTATTAATTATAAAATATTATATTTTTATTAATTAGAAATATTGTAAATGTTGTAATAAATGTAGAAATGTGAATGAGCAGCAAATGTTGTATTTTGAGCATTTATTTCTTGCGGGCTTGATAGCGTTCTACCGCCGACTCTGCGGCGTAGGCTGGCCTGGACACGTCTCGTATCCGAAAAGCGGGTGTGGGTCGTGACATCGAGTATCAGATGCTGCAGGAACGGGCGACTGCTAGTGCACCTAATGCAGGAGAGGCCGGTACTTTCTCGCAGCCCACTCAAGCTACGTCGGCGGACGAGCTGTGGATGACCGCTGCTGGTGGACTCCATAGGGGTACGTACTAAGGTACGGGATCCTATGGCGCCCTAGTTGCGACCCAGTCCTCTAGGGCATCTCCTGCTAGTGTGCATGGTCCACAGCCGTCCCAGTAGTCTGCCCGAGTCCACCAGATGTTGGAGTCTCTCCTTGACGACCTGCTACGACGGATCGAAGAGCAGTCTCAGCACCATACGGACGATCCTGTGCTGCTAGCACGATTGGATGCGCTCGACCGTGGCATTATGGAGCTCATGGAGACGACTGAGAGGACAGAGCGCAGCGTTGGAGGGTTAGAACGCACGGTGACGGAGCTGCAGACAGCACAGGTGACCATGACCGATAGGCTGAGAATAGTGACGGATTTGATGGTCCAGAGCAGTGATAGACTGTTATCTACCATGGATTCATACAACCAGCGGCTTACAGCGTTGGAGCGTGCTGGTCTTCCGGGTGCGCCTTCATCGTCGTCGACTCCGCCGCCTCCACCGCCTTCTTCATCGACACCGACTCCACCGACGTCACTGCCTGCTCCATCGGTATCGATTTCACGTGAGGAGTATGAGTTATTCTTATCCCTTCATCGCGGCGGTGCCCCTCCTGCACCAGATCCCTAGTAGTCCTAGTTAGGACTGTTTGTTTGTGTTTGTTTGATCCTTTGCTTGTGACTTGGATATTTGTTGGTTGTGTAGACTTGGATGTTTGGATCCTATTTGTTGGATCCTATTCTATTTGTTGGTTGTGTGTAGACTTTGGTTATTTGGTTGTAGACTTTGTTATTTAGTGTAGACTTGGTTATTTGGATACTTGTTGGTTGTGCCTATTCTATTTGTTGGATCCTATTCTATTTGTTGGATCCCATTCTATTTGTTGCCTGCTACATTGTGTTATACTGTTGTTTATGTTATTATTCGTTTCAATTGGATGTTAATGTGCTTCTGTGGTTTATGTTTACCGGTGTTGAGTGTTCCACCGAAGGGGTCGGCAAACCCAGGGAGAAAAAGATATCTGTTATACTGTGTCTTTATGGTTATCTTTTTAAACTGCAGGGAGAAAAGGACATTATGTATTTTTTTATTTTTTTTGTAGATTTAGCAACGTTTACCGACGTTTACCGACGTCCACCGACGTACGTTTGCGTCGGTAAACGTCGGTAAACCTGCAAAATTTTCCAGGGTACCGACGTTTACCGATGTCCTTATACGTCGGAGACCGTCGGTAAAAGTCGATGAACGTCGTTAATAATCCCAGGAATTATCGACATTTAGTGACATAATAGTCGTCGCCAATCCACCGACATAACGACGGTAAACGTCGGTAAACTCCCAGGATTTTACCGACGTGTAGCGACTTTCAACATGTCGCTAATCCACCGACGAAACGACGGTAGACGTCGGTAATATCCCATGATATACCGATGTAATCATACATCGGTGAACGTTGATATTTGCGACGTTCGGCGACGTTTTAACGATCAACGACCTATGTTTCCGCGACAAGTCCAAAACGTCGGTAATTGCGTCGGTAAATATTTTTAGTGACGTAATTTGTCATTTTAGCGACATCTTTAGGCGTCGCTAAAACGACTTATTCTGGTAATGAGAACCTTGTCATGCTAATAACAATATGGTAACCTGTATGTATGCTTATAAGAGATTTCATATGTTGCCATGCTAAGAACAGGAAAAGAATTAATCTGCATGCTAATAAGAAGACTTGTTGCCTTGCTAATACAAGAAACTAGATAATCTGCATGAATAAGAAGTAGATCTGCTTGCTTGCAAATAAGAAACGCTATGATGCCTGCCATGTCAATAATAAATATTGTCCCGAATATGACTCCTTGTTATGCATGCTAAAGTAGAAATGTGCCTTAATCAATAACTGTTGCCTTGCTAAAAAGAAAAGATAAAACATCTAGGAGCTTCGGCTCTGAATCAAAGAAAAGAGAAGAATCACACAGAGGGCATCCATGTGAAAATGGGTGTCGGTATGTCTATCGCAGAGGGCATCCATATGAAAATGGGTGTCGGTATGTCTATCGCAGAGGGCCCCATATGAAAATGGGTGTCGGTATGTTATCTAGGGGCTTCGGCTCTGTTATCTGGAAGCTCGACTCTGTTATCTGACGGACTTAAATGAATAATTGCCAAAAGATCAAATGTGCCTCAAGAGTTTGGATCATATAGAAAAATGTTGGTTTTATCATGTTTATGCTAATCCTTGTCTTGTGCAGGGATGGACGATCGGCTATGGTAAGAATCACTTAAAAGTGATACATATGTACTGCTTAAGTCTTTGACATGAATTGCTTACAGAGATTTATCTATGCCATGAAATGCTATGTTCCACTAAAGAAAAGATAATGTATCATGCTTGTCATTGACCCTAACAGTTGCTCGAACAAAAAAATGATGTGCTCACGAAACACGCTGCGCACCGCACAAATGAATAGTCATCGTGCTTGAAATGATTAGTCCCTTGTATGCTTAATATGGAAATGTTATGTTGGCTTTTCAAAGATGTTTTCAAAAGAATGTAAACTGACTCTGTATGTATGAAATGAATCTAGGTAAAAGTAGCAAGATCACATCACAAGAAACATTTTCTCACTAAATGAACAGTGATCGTTTCAGACAAATGTAGCTCTTTGTTCAAAAATCACCAGTATGCTGATATACTGACCCACCATCAGTCTGCATGCAGGTGCACTATGCATCGAGAAGGATAGTCCGAAGCGATAGCCCGAGCCTCATCCTTAGGAGCCAGAAATCAGAAGAGATGCCAAGAGATGACATCTATTGCAAGAGTTGGTTTTGTATATAAAGTGATGTAATGTATGGGAACAGGATCATTCTAATCTGTAAAGTTTTGAGATAATGTAACATTGTATCATAGAGAATCGAGAGCTTGTAATCTGTTAAAATAAAATTAATAAAGAGAATTGTTTCTTGTTACCATTGTGTTCAATACATGTATTCTGAAATATGTCTGCTGCTGCTTCAATTATATGCGATACGTTCCGCTGCGTATTGTCAACCTTGTCTATCTTGTCTTGCTTCAGGTCTTGGCCTTGTGTAAGCACAACTTAGGCTTGCACGGCATCACTCCTTAGCGAGGAAGAACGGTCTCATAGAGTCCGAAGCGAGGACGAAAGGACTCTGCGGGATCGGGGCGTGACAAACAGGACTATGGAACCATACTATTTGGTCTGTATGACAAAGTCATACCACTAAGTCATAAGCCAGCATTCTATATCCCAACCGACAGCCATCTATACATCACACTATCTACCGACATTATCCAACACATTTCTTGATTCTAAATCTTATTCATTTCCCAGCCATCAGCCATCAAAATCTCATACGGACATTCTTAAAATTCCCTACCTCAAGGGTCGAATAGTTTATTCAATTCAATCCGACAATTCATACAACAATTAAACATCCTCTATGCAACACAAATATTCAGGATTGCTACTTGTTATTTTTCTAGTACAATTTAATTCTTCAGCATACATGCACATATGCAACGACTATCCTTTGGTGATCAAGATGGATTAACATCTATTACACCTTAGGGTCAAGGCACAGATCTCTAATATTCCTTTGGTTTACCGACAATA
Source organism: Iris pallida (assembly GCA_029216955.1). Taxonomy (NCBI): domain Eukaryota; kingdom Viridiplantae; phylum Streptophyta; class Magnoliopsida; order Asparagales; family Iridaceae; genus Iris; species Iris pallida. The sequence goes on from JANAVB010013999.1 coordinate 1,179,258, forward strand.
TTTTCAAAATATTTAGATTAGCAACCAACTTTGTATTAGCCACATATGATTTGCATCCAACCAATCGAAGTCAATATTCAGATGTTTTAACACAATATTCTCTAGCCAAATCCATTTACCCAGAGCATACTAACTGTCTTTACTAGTCTGAGTCATCACTCGACTAAACAATTTCTAACCAAGCCACCGATTCTAGAATCCTCGCTACCCAGCAAAACATCACCGTCAAGGGACACTCGAGTCATCTAGCAATAATACATGACTCCCAGCTAAGTCTCGGCACTACCCAGTATCCACAGATAGTCTTATTGCTATCATATGAAAAAGGTCAACATACATCTCATTCTGAGGTGGTAGAGGCAATATACCACTCAGAAACGAAGCCATCCTTAAACAATACCAACTCAAATCTATTCCGGACATTAATGATCTATAATGATCACAACACTTAGCCAACATCTCGGGGTCACAATATCACAAGCCAGCACACATGAGTTAACTCACCAGTTATGTCGAACTCATCCATCAATTTTTTTTTATTCCTAATTATTTTCCAACATCACATACAATTCTCAACTTATTACAGCATACATAGCCACATTTATTTATCCCAACAATTCCAAACAACATTCACAATATAGCATACTATGGCATCGAGTCATTGTTGGGTTATTTATGTCCAAACCAACAACAATCATTCATTTAGGGGCATCACATTGTATTTAGACTTATTGTATGGAACATCCAGTGAGTAGCCAAGAGGGTCAACGAACTTTTAGACACAAACAACATAGGATGATTACAGAAGAACAACAGCATAATCGCGGAAGCAATCTTTGATTTAATCGCGAAAGCAACGTTGAGTGATCGCGGAAGCAACTTTGGTTAATCGTCGATGCAACTTTGATTTGAAACGAATCAAAGAAGAGACCAAGGATGTAAAGCCATGCTCTGATACCAATTTGTTACGTCCCGATTCGTAGAGTCATTTATATACAAATTTTATCTCTCAGAATCGATCGTCCTCGCTTGGGCGTGATGACGTACAAGTCTGGTATTGTACTTGTACAAGACAAAGATGGTACATAATTGATTATCTTCAAATATGAACACATCGTAGCAGCAGAAGCAGATAAATTAAAGTTAATGAGGACAATCTTTTTTATTGAATAGAAATACATCACTTCTTTATAGCAGCGGAGATAAAAGAATAACTTAAAGTCATACAGAGATATATAGAACTTTATTCTCTTTATTGATAATTGAAAAGGAGTACAAGTGTTACGACCCGCACCCTAGAGTTAGGGCACGAGACGTGGGTACGTCCAGCCTACGCCGCAGTGTCGGCAGTAGAACGTTGTCCTAGGTCGCAATACATCTAACAGTATAAGACTAAATAGTTTATACTCCCCGAATGGGGGTGACATAGCAGAATGTAAACTCAATCACATCTAAGGTAGAGTATAAAGGAAGATAGATAAAACATGAAATCGAAAAAAGATATAACAGATAGAAGTCTAAGTGTCTAAGATACAAACTCAGAATACATCTCAAAACTCAAATACAGTAATCCATAAATACAACTCAAGATGACTGAAAATAAACTATAAGCAAAAACCCTAGCTATCTATGCAACCTCTACTGTCTCCTCTAGGCTAGAAGGCAACTTCCAAGCTATCTGTAAAATTTATCAACGGGTCCAGTCAAGACTGGAGCGAGCACAGTACATCTCAACAGATCATAGCAGGTTAGAAAATATAATCCTGCAGTAAAGTAAGATACAGGATCTGAAAGAAATACAGTATGTAAACAGAGAAAGAGAACTATAATAAAAATATCTACTATACATAGAGAACTAACAGTGACTAGTGAGTCAGAGTAAAATATAAACATGTGAATGGCATAGGAGATTCATGACTACAGCTAAGAGAGTGATTCATGACTACAGCTACTTGGATAATATTCACATGTCTATTTCTACTCCCCCATCCCTAATCAATACACAAGGATCTGTTCAAGTTATGTTTAGATTCGTGAAACTTCACATGGCTCATAAAATGAGTAATACGTGAAGGTGATTCATGATGGCTCTGTGAACATGAGAGTACATGTGTCACAAGTGATTCGTGAATCAGAGGAAGCATAGAGATACGTGATGATTCGTGAAACGCACAAAACATGAAGTATCCGATGCTCCCGAGGAGGATAACATCTCATAAAAAGATCCATATAGTACCAATCCGTGTGACCAACGTGATAGTATCAAGTAAAGTAATTTAAAGCAGAAAAATAATTCTAAACAGGATATAAAATAATCAGAGAATGTACTCGCCTGATATCTGAATGTCCAAGGTAAAGATACTGTCCGAGAAGAGGTGTCTGGCTCCTAATTAGAACAACACAAGTCACAACATGTCCAGAAGGATAATATAAAGCACTATAATGCATTATACATAAATCTAGGTCAAACTAGGCCAAAGTCAACCCTTGGTCAACTCTGGTCAACTACACTAGTCAAACTAGGTCATTTCCTAATCCAGCAAGTCTTACTAGGCCTAACCAAGACTATCCTATCAAGCACACATCAATACAAGGCTATACAAGCCAACATACACCCAACTCTATATAGCATGCAATTATTCAATACTCAAATAGGCAAGAATTCATACTGGATATACACTAGGTAATCTATTACTTTAAGCTATATATGTCTACACATATATACACATTCATATATTGGTATTCAACATTAGGTCTATAATCATGGCATTTCAAATGGTTATATAAACTTATATATTACAACACAATATGCTAACATATATATAATATACATACATAGCTAAGTTAACTATATTCATAAATACTTATTTAGGAGGCTATGTGTGTGTATGTGAACCTACATATGCACCATACATTACATACTATGGAACCTACATATTCATTACAAGCCATACTTATACATGTTTACATTAGATAGGATACTTACACCTCATACATCATTTATTTAACCATTTACTCATGCTTGTATTCTCTATTTAATTACATAATGTATATACATTAACATGGGTTAAAATTAAATAGAACATTATATTACACACAAGGGTGCACAAAATGCATATGCCGAATAGTAACTCCTACTAATAATCAATACTGTACCATCTCAGCATGAATTAAAATCTAGGATTAAAGTATGTTATAGATTTATGTGTTAGCTTTCCGAAACTTCAAACGGATCGCGTTTTCGTTTCCGAAAACTCCCGGAATCGCGAAAATATCGAGAACGCGTTTGTCTTTCGTACAGCTGACACTCAAATAATTCTCCAGAAAGTTACAAAAAGAATTAGGCCTATTAATACATATTTTTGGAAAGCTAACTTCAATACGCTTCTTTTAAAAAAAAGGTAGATTAAACCGAGCTTTGAGCTAGAAGTTATGACATTTCTAAATTAGGACTGAAATTAAAAATGTGGATAAAAATCATGACGGATTTAAATAGTTTGAGCCAAAAGAATACACAATATATATATCCTAATTATCCACAACAATAATGACAATAATAATATGAGGAACCACACTCACAAACTTGATTATATAATCATCATGAACCATTTATTACATATATAAATATAGATACACTCTCATTACAATATATATATATATATATATATATATATATGTATATATATATATATATATATATATATAAAATATATATATATATATATATATATATATATATATATATATATATATATATATATATATATATATATATATATATATATACATACACAAATCTATATATGTTACATGAACACATTTATAAGAGATACATGAATGAAATGTAAAGTACTCAAGAACACATCTCTACATATTCAAATCTGAGATTTAATATGAATTAATTTATTTAATCAATATTTTAAATGTAAAGTGTGTCCAAGTTTGGGGGTTTTCCCCATGAACACAAGACACAACAATAATACAATAGAAATCCCTAAAGGACACATAATGGACACAAGAGGACACAAAATAGGGACACAACAATGGGGTTCATTCCTATGGTTAAAACTTTCCTAAATGCAAAATGGAGAAATAAAAGAGAAGGAAATATTACCTAAAGGAGAGAAAATCCAAGGAGAAAGGCTTCTTCCTTGGGAGAGCTTGAGAGCACTTGGAGGAAGAAGACTTCTCAAAGAAAGGAAATGAGATGGGAGTCCTATTAGGGCCGGCCACAATGGTTATCCCCCCCCATTGAATATTACAAGTTTGCCCCTCCCTTACTTACAAGTGTTTAAAACAATTTTGGTTAGGGTTTGGGGGTAAAAGGGTCAAAATAAAAACTGTAAATGGTTAACCTAATAATTAGGATTATGACTAATCTTTCTAACATGACTAATTAAAATGTGGGCCATGGTTAACTAATGCATGGGTCCAACTAGAGTCTAAGTAACCCCGGGTCCCCGTTACAAGTCGGATTGAGATAAAATTCGAACCCGACTCAAATAATCCCAAAACAATATCATAAATAATAAAATAATATCAAAATAATTCAAAGAGGTCAAATGCAAAAATATCCTTAGGCCAGAAATGACATTAAAATATCATAATCACATGGTTAGGCTCTAGGTCAAACAGTCTCTAGGGTTTCACTAGCAAAACGTCAAAACCACAAGTCATTGATTTAAATAATTTTAAAATGATTTAAAATCACCAAAAATCATATCATGAATTAAATATCATTATTAAAATAATTATAAACACGAAATTTCAAAATTATCCTCATTTGGAAAATTGGGTGCTACAACTCTACCCACCTTAGAAAAATTTTGTCCTCGAAATTTAAGATCGATAGTACTCCTTCTAGAGCCTCTAACCTACCCAATATCTAAGGTAACACTGGAATAATAAACGGACATCTAAATAGTGTCAATCTAGGAATACCTCTAACACTGCTCTCCTGTACGGCGGTAATGGAACTTCAATAAAATATGGACTGGAACCTATTTTAAAGTGGTCTTAACTAAGGATGAAAAGGAACTAATCATAGGATATAGGTATGCTCAAACTATTATCTTCCTATTAACCATCTATTAATACATTCTATTACCATAGGAACGATGCATTACTAAGACATATAGGCCCCTATCTCTCATAACACATTTATACTCACCAAAAGACTAGTACATCCTATCAAGGCTGATACTATAATCTCTCATAAATCTCATAAGCTACATGTTTATAGACACACATCCCCACATCAAGGACTAACCTATATATATCTACAACTGATACTAATGGGGTGACGTCCCTATTTCCCAACAATCAAGGTCTAATTTTTTTTATCTAAATCATGCAATTTGAAGGAATAGTATACAAGGTCAGGGCATACCGTAGCAGTTGGAAGTCTCACCTAGGTACACTAATCATTCTAGGTCAAAACAGTACTATGGTATCAACACACAAACAATCTAGGGTGTCTTAATTGGGAAGGTAAGGGAACAACAATCATCAAGGTTGTAGGGCTATCTACCATCCTATATAAAAATTGGTCATTAAAAAGCAACTAAGAAATTATTAAAAGGTTACTATTCCATAAAATGGCAAAAATTAAAAATTTAGGCACAACAAATCATAAATAGATTTTTGTCTTGACACGATCTAAGTTGATCAATTTCGGAATAAAACGAGATTTGGGCAATAAGGAAAATCAATGAAATCAAAGTATGAGCACGAGCATCCAATGATGGAGGTTCAGGTCATGATTAAATTTAATTTGACTGAGTACGAATACGAGGTTCATAGGCGATGCAAAGATTTCAAGGAGAATTGTCAAGGCTGTCGCGAATGAGACTCTAGGGTCAAGTTTAACTATGTCTCCATTCTCGTAGATTGATACATGAAAAAGAGAACCAAAGTGCAATAGGTTGATCAGACCATCATGTACCGGTTCTGATTAGACAATATGTTAGTGGGTGGCCACCCAATAAAATATGTCATGACCAAGCTCGAAAATAGATAAGCTTGCAAAACTAAGGCTAATTTAGCAGCACAAGATATAAGGGTGGTAATGATGAAAGAAATTACATAGTCCAAGTTTCTTAACCAACGGGTCAAGTAATCAGATAAGGTACAAGGTTAAGTATCTAAGAAAACAAGCAGAACACCATCACATGTCGGGTCGAAAGAATTGAGTCAAGGCTGGATTTCTAATTGAAATAAGAAGAAATTTAGTATAATGGTAGAGGTTATAGTTTAGCCAGTTGACCAGAAAATTATATCAAGAAAATAGAGTACAAGAAGACGGGTTTTAGTGGGACATGATATACCTACACGAAGGTGAGCTCGTCTAGGCCTTGCATATAAGATTTGTTGGAAGGTAACAGCTAGTATTACATTCCGAATATCAAAGTCACGATAAGGAACGTCAAGGATCTCAATTAGAAAGTGGGAGTTCAAGAGGTGGTAATTAATGCACAAAAATAATGAAGATCGAGTAAGTCATCTGCTTCTGATACTCTTAAGTTCATCTGGTCATAACTTGCCAATCATATCTTTACCTCACCAGTCTCCATATAAAAATTTAACCTTTACTTAAACCCTTACCATGACTACCGTAGGCAATTCCCAATTTCTAAACATCACTCTTGAAGCACAGCCCTCACATTTAGGAATCAACATTAACCATTTATTTAAATTTCCAAGTTCTTTCACCTTGTCTTAAATTTGACCCAAAACCTCTAAATTCCGTTTACGAATTCCTTGAACTTGTTCAAATTGTTCTCCTCGTATTATTTAATTTAAATCTCTAGGCCTTACAAAACTTATCTTCCATCATAAAATCAACTTCCGTATTTTCTTCGACATACACCCTTGAATATTATTCTCATAAAAATATTTCACAACAATCTCTAAACTTTCATAACTTTGTGTTCTCTCTATCCCTAGTCATTTCCTCGCAACAACTTATTTAATATCCTTATTAAACACAATTAACTTCTCTTTTCTATTACTAACCTTCTACATAGCCTCAGAGTAAAAATTTTCCCCAGAATCAATAACCAAGATTTTCTAAGTTCTCAAAACTAGGTTGACCTCTGATATCCTCATTAGTTTTGAATACACCTATAAACTATCTCATAACCCCAAAATTTCTCTAAATGTAATTGTTTCCAGATTGGCAGTATACATCTCTTTATTCTATTCGAGACCTTTACCACATTTCTATCTCAAGTTTCCATATGGAACACTCCACATTTGATTTCCTTTAGATCATCATAAAATAACCAGTTACGTCTTCTCTGAGCTACATAATTTACGTCACTTCCTTAGCCTTCCCCATGTAAAAGATACGAAGATTCAAGGGTTTTGAAGTACATCTGGTAGGGACGACAAGATATGGATAATTAATGTAATGAGACAGAGTTTAAGATAAGAGGTAAATAAGAATGCAAGGAAATAATGGCGAGAAAGAATAATGAAGATATGTTCCTTCTCATCGGTTCAAACGAGAGGAACCCATCAAGCTTAAATTCAATAGCAAGGAATGAGGGTGAATCCAAACAAGAGGAAAAGAAATTCCAATTGAAGTTCAAAATGAGTTTCTCAGGGGTCGTCCCAGAAATCTCTCAAAGAATCCTAAGTGTGATTGAGTACCTTGGATTTAAAAATATTAATCTAAATACAAAATTAAATCAACAACTACAAAAATTTATCAAAATCATCAACTAATACCAGGATTCAAAGTTCTACAATGAATCTATAAAATCAAATTCAAATCAAGAAAAAAGGTGAATCAAAATAAGAAAAAGGAGTTTAAATCGGAATTCAAAATAAGATTCTCAAGGTTCATCCCAGGAATCTCTCAAGGATTCCTAACAGTGATTGAGTATCCTCTCATCCTAACATCTTAATTTATATATCCTATAGCAGGCTCGTAGTAGTACAACTAAGTCCTTGCGCTACTACGAAATCGCACTAATGTGAATCTCGACCTGCATGGACCACCACTAAAAATATGTCACGACCCGCACCCTAGAGTTAGGGCACAAGACGTGGGTACGTCCAGCCTACGCCGCAGTGTCGGCGGTAGAATGCTGTCCTAGGTCTAAATGCATCTAACAGTATAAGACTAAACAGTTTATACTCTCCGAATGGGGGTGACATAGCAGAATGTAAACTCAATCACATCTAAGGTAGAGCATAAATGAAGATAGATAAAACATGAAATCGAAAAGAGATACAACAGATAGAAGTCTAAGTGTCTAAGATACAAACACAGAATACATCTCAAAACTCAAATATAGTAATCCATAAATACAACTCAAGATGACTGAAAATAAACTATAAGCAAAAACCCTAGCTATCTATGCAACCTCTACTGTCTCCTCTAGGCTAGCAGGCAACTTCCAGGCTATCTGTAAAATTTATCAACGGGTCCAGTCAGGACTGGAGCGAGCACAGTACATCTCAACAGATCATAGCAGGTTTGAAAATATAATCATGCAGTAAAGTAAGATACATGATCTGAAGGAAATACAGTATGTAAACAGAGAAAGAGAACTGTAATAGAAATATCTACTATACATAGAGAACTAACAGTGACTAGTGAGTCAGAGTAAAATATAAACATGTGAATGGCATAGGAGATTCATGACTACAGCTAAGAGAGTGATTCATGACTACAGCTACTTGGATAATATTCACATGTCTATTTCTACTCTCCCATCCCCAATCAATACACAAGGATCTGTTCAAGTTATGTTAATATTCGTAAAACTTCACATGGCTCATAAAATGAGTGATACGTGAAGGTGATTCATGATGGCTCTGTGAACATGAGAGTACATGTGTCACAAGCGATTCGTGAATCAGAGAAAGCATAGAGATACGTGATGATTCGTGAAACGCACAAAACATGAAGTATCCGATGCTCTCGAGAGGGATAACATCTCATGAAAAGATCCATATAGTACCAATCCGTGTGACCAACGTGATAGTATCAAGTATAGTAATTTAAAGCAGGAAAATAATTCTAAACAGAATATGAAATGATCAGAGAATGTACTCGCCTGATATCTGAATGTCCAAGGAAATGATACTGTCCGAAGAGAGGTGTCTGACTCCTAATTAGAACAGCAGAAGTCACAACATGTCCAGAAGGGTAATATAAAGCACTACAATGCATTATACATGAATCTAGGTCAAACTAGGCCAAAGTCAACCCTTGGTCAACTCCGGTCAACTGCACTAGTCAAACTAGGTCAAACTAGGTCATTTCCTAACCCAGCAAGTCTTACTAGGCCTAACCAAGACTATCCTAGCAAGCACACATCAATACAAGGCTATACAAGCCAACATACACCCAACTCTATATAGCATACAATTATTCAATACTCAAAAAGACAAGAATCACATTGGATATACACTAGGTAATCTATTACTTTAAGCTATATATGTCTACACATATATACACATGCATATATTGGTATTCAATATTAGGTCTATAATCATGGTATTTCAAATAGTTATATAAACTTATATATTACAACACAATATGCTAACATATATATAATATACATACATAGCTAAGTTAACTATATTCATAAATACTTATTTAAGAGGCTATGTGTGTGTATGTGAACATGGCAAAGGGGCAAGTGAGGGTTAAATGGGCATACATATCAAAGAGTGTCAAAGTGTAAGTGAACAAAGTGTCAAGTATGATAGTGTCAACATAGTGTAAGGGGTACATGAGGTAATTTAAGATTTGTGTTAACATAGAACATTACATCTCATTAACTTGTATATTGCATACATTACATCTATTATTATATTATATTCATGCTTGCATTCATTCATCATTCATTTATTCTCTTGCATTATATTAGATAGGATACTTACACCTCATACATTATTTATTTAACCATTTACTCATGCTTACATTCTCTATATAATTACATAATGTATATACATTAACATGGGTTAAAATCATATAGAATATTATATTACACACAAGGGTGCACAAAATGCATATGCCGAATAGTAACTCCTACTAATAATCAATACTGTACCATCTTAGCATGAATTAAAATCTAGGATTAGAGTATGTTATAGATCTATGTGTTAGCTTTCCGAAACTTCAAACGGATCGCGTTTTCGTTTTCGGAAACTCCCGGAATCGCGAAAACACCGAGAACGCGTTTGTCTTTCGTACAGCTGACACTCAAATAATTCTCCAGAAAGTTTCAAAAAGAATTAGGCCTATTAATATATGTTTTTGGAAAGCTAACTTCAATATGCTTCTTTTAAAAAAAATGGGAGATTAAATCGAGCTTTGAGCTAGAAGTTACGACATTTCTAAGTTAGGGCTAAAATTAAAAACGTGGATAAAAATCATGACGGATTTAGATAGTTTGAGCCAAAAGAATACACAATATATATCCTAATTATCCACAACAATAATGACAATAATAATATGAGGAACCATACTCACAAACTTGATTATATAATCATCATGAACCATTTATTACATATATAAATATAGATACACTCTCATTACTATATATATATATATATATATATATATATATATATATATATATACATACACAAATCTATATATGTTACATGAACATATCTATAAGAGATAAATGAATGAAATGTAAAGTACTCAAGAACACATCTCTAAATATTCAAATCTGAGATTTAATATGAATTAATTCATTTAATCAATATTTTAAATATAAAGTGTGTCCAAGTTTGGAGGTTTTCCTCATGAACACAAGACACAACAATAATACAATAGAAATCCCTAAAGGACACATAATGGACACAAGAGGACACAAAATAGGGACACAACAATGGGGGTCATTCCTATGGTTAAAACTTTCCTAAATACAAAATGGAGAAATAAAAGAGAAGAAAATATTACCTAAAGGAGAGAAAATCCAAGGAGAAAGGCTTCTTCCTTGGGAGAGCTTGAGAGCACTTGGGGAAGAAGACTTCTCAAAGAAAGGAAATAAGATGGGAGTCCTATTAGGGCCGGCCACAATGGTTATCCCCCCTTATTGAATATTACAAGTTTGCCCCTCCCTTACTTATAAGTGTTTAAAACAATTTTGGTTAGGGTTTGGGGGTAAAAGTGTCAAAATAAAAACTCTAAATGGTTAACCTAATAATTAGGATTATGACTAATCTTTCTAACATGACTAATTAAAATGTGGGCCATGGCTAACTAATGCATGGGTCCAACTAGAGTCTAAGTTACCCCGGGTCCCCGTTACAAGTCGGTTGAGATGAAATTCGAACCCGACTCAAATAATCCCAAAACAATATCATAAATAATAAAATAATATCAAAATAATTCAAAGAGGTCAAATACAAAAATATCCTTAGGCCAGAAATGACATTAAAATATCATAATCACATGGTTAGGCTCTAGGTCAAACAGTCTCTAGGGTTTCACTAGCAAAACGTCAAAACCACAAGTCATTGATTTAAATAATTTTAAAATGATTTAAAATTACCAAAAATTATATCATGAATTAAATATCATTATTAAAATAATTATAAACACGAAATTTCAAAATTACCCTCATTTGAAAAATTGGGTGCTACAACAAGACTTGAATTGGAGTACAGTGCTTACAACCAATCTCACTTTACATTGCAAGCCAACTGAACAATGCTATACAGTTTACATTTGATACTTGGATACATTGAATTACAACTCGATATACCGACTTGGCTAACAACTCACTGGTACAACTGATTACAATGTTCCATACATTATGCCCTTTATAAACATAAGACATCATCTTGTACAAGGAGAGCTTCTGTATGCCCAATAAATCTTCGATGTCGCGGGACCAATCAAGCCAATCTTCGGGTGCAGAACATCCCAAGCATGAGCACCTGCACACAAAACGTGGGTCAGTACATCATCTATGTACTGGCGAGCAGAATCCGACCCACTCGCCTAAGCCAATATTTAATTAACCATTTAAGCAGCATTTATTAGAATGATCTTTCTATTTGGGACCTGGCACCGGTTTACAGTTCATGGATAATATTCATAGTGAAGCATGTAAACATATTCTTAGCAATATTCGTGTGGACGTATCATTGTAGCGTTCTTGGTGTTATCATACAAAGACATCATTGAGGCATCGTTAACATTAACATCTTAAACATGTTATGACAATTCTCACTTCAAGCATCACTTAGCATGTATGTTATGTTTGAGCAATGTTTATAGCATGGCATCTTTCTAGCATACTGAATCTAACATGTTAAGCAGGTTCTCATACTGAAAGGCTACATACAGTATTATTTATTTGGCACATTAAGCACGCAAGTTAAACCAACACATATATTGAGTATATCACACTTTAGTGATTTCTTACCGATAGCCAACTCCCTCGTACCTGCATCAAATACAGGTTATCAAATATGCTTACTCTGTCTGCACAAAAACATTCATTAGCGTGCATCCGGACTGCATGGTCACTGGTGTTGTTAAACCATATGGACTCTTTTCATTTCATTTTACTTCAAGATAATGCGGTCAGCATAGTAGGTGGCGAGCCTCTATGCCACCCCGCATTATCCGTGCTTCCATAGCACTCATCATTATTTCTTCCTAGGCCGAATCGGTCCCGGTGCCCCGGTACCGTTCAAAAATATTAAAACTCAAACCTTGTATACAAGTTGTCCATGACCATGCGAATGGATGTCCGACTCGATTGTGAACATAATCGTATGGTAAAATATATTAAGGAAAGTAAAGGCAACAGTGCATTATTAGTCATATTCAATGACTTATTCATTTCATCATTACCATCATTTTATTTGGTGATATCAAAGATCACATACTGCATTATTTTTTATTCATTGCTTCATTTCAACATTTCTCATATCGTTCCTTTCGACAAGGAATATAACATTCATTCATTTCTTGTAAGGGACAGACAACATTTCATATTCTTGCAATAGTTATACAGAGTACATGATTCAAATATTAGTTCAATTATCATAGCCAGTTCATTGTCTATTCTATCATTCATAAGGCATCTCATTATTCAAGTGTTTTACTGTTTCAGCAGCATTAAACATAAGGGACAATGTTGTAAATTCATTCTCAGGCATCAAACCACATTAGCCGTTCAATGTGTTGTACATTTTAAAATTCTCAGCATAAGCATCTCTATTGTTCAGAAACTAAAACATGGGACATTTAGGGACAATTCATAGCATTTCAATACTTCATTTTATTAAGCATGAAGGAGTAAGGAGGATGAAGGACAGTTCCACTCACTTGCATAAAAGGGTCTTCCTGTTCCGATCACACACAATTCCACTAAGCGTAGCTCCACCAGTGAGCCACGTTCCAATACATATTCTGTCTAGCCAGCTAAGAGAGACTGCATCAGTCTCAATTCTCCTGATTTTCAACCCAAGTCACGGTCCAACATTCTGATCCCATCCAACAAGCCAACCAAATGCCTCGTGCGGAGCGGGACATTACATGTCTCTTGAGCCATGGTTCTGAAAATCAGCTCACATTAAGAGGTTCTGCTTCTAGTATGCATTTAAACTATATCATTATGTAATACATTTGCGTGCTATAGTTTATATATATATATATATATATATATATATATATATATATATATATATATATATATATATATATATATATTTTTTTTTTTTTTTTTCGAACACTAAACTTTATTAATCAGCTTCCAAAACACAGTACAAAAGACACTAAGTGTGTCTACATTTGATTGTAGTTTTCCACTTTGCCGATGAACTTCTGCGATCAACTTGTCCATAGTATATATATATATATATATATATATATATATATATATATATATATATATATATATATATATATATATAAATGCAATAATCAAGGTGCAGATTGATAGGTATATATATATATATATATATATATATATATATATATATATATATATATATATATATTTGCGTGGTATAGTTTCTTTTTACCTATCAATCAGCACCTTGATTATTGCATTATATATATATATATATATATATATATATATATATATATTAAAAATATATATATATATGCAAATGACCTCTAGTCTAGTGGTTAAGAGAGATGCATGCAGCCCGAGTGGTCAAGAGTTCGAATCCCAGTGGGAGCGATTCCAGAAACAATTTACCTGGTTCCAAAAAAATATATATATATATACACATAATATATATGCATTAAAAAAATATTTATATATATACATAATACAAATGGAGAGCATGGAGAATGACGACGATGGCTTCGCGGCTTCAAAATGGAAAACGACGGCAAACGAAGAGGACAACAGCCTAGAGAGAAAGTTTCCACCTCTTCCACAGAGGGATCAACAGGGGAGGATGGACGAATGTCGTCAGGCGACGATGCAGAGGCGCCAGCGTCCCTAGCTGCAGTCGGCCCAATGGGCGGTCGGAGAACCAAGTAATGGGACACTCCAGGGGGATCAGGGGCCCCGAAGGTAGGAATGGCACTACCTCGAAGCCGGCAGGCCGGCCCCAAGCAGCGGCAAGCAATGAAGGAAGAAGGGGAAATGCGTCCACAATGCCAAGTATTCGAGTTAATGTGCAACAGCATCGCACAATGTGAGTCAGCCTCCAATGTCATGGGTTGAGCTATGCAAGGGCGCTAATCATGAAATGGAGCATTGCATATCCTTTGTTCCCCGGTGGTCATGGAGGAGGTCAAAATGGCGGCCATCTCGACGGAGGATCTGAGGGAGATGATGGAATACTGGCAGAATACATTGATGCTATACATCATGGGAAATAAACCATTCTATGGACACCTTCGCGCATTCGCCATGAGAGTATGGAAACCAATCGGGAGCATGGATATATTCGCTAGGGTAAATAGTTTTTCATCGTCAAATTCGGGATGCAGGAGGACAAAGATAGGATTCTTCAAGGGGGCCTTGGACCTTTGACGGGAGACTCATCGTCCTGAAGGAGTGGAATACCCATTCAAACTTTGAACGTGATGGCTTTCTAGTGTCCCAGTGTGGATCAGATTACCGTTATAGCCTCCGCAACTCTGGTGTGCCTCATCAATCATGAAGATAGTGAGCATCATAGTTAATCCATTTTGCATGGATACTCCTACGATCAAGCGATTAAGACTGGCGTACGCGCGTTGTTTTTTCGAGTTCAATGTGATAGATGAGCTACCTAACATGGTCTGTGTGCTACTCCCTGACGGTTCCAAATTCTATCAAGAAATTGAATATGAGTGGGTACCGCCAAAATATAAGGTATGCAGTTGTTTTGGCCACACAGGGAGTCATTGCTCAGGCCTAAGAGAGCAGGGATGGATGTTCAGAAGGAACAAGTTCAAGCCCAAGGTGTGAGCTCCAAGGACACAAATAATGGTCAGAATACAGAGGAGACTATGGAGGAGTCCCTCGTTTACGAGTCGAGAGAGCGGGGTCAGGTAAATCAGGGCGTGGGGATAATAGGCAAGAGAAATGGACCTCCGTCTTCCCCAAGCTTGGGTAGGGAGTCACACAATGCCTTGGCCATTGTACCGGCTGTCGTTACACAGAGGATTCTAACATTCAAAAGTGGTAATAGGCAGGAAGAAGGGGACAGTGGAGTGAGAGGGCCAAAAAGAAGGTTGCAGAAGGAGGGAGGAATCTGAAATCCGTAGAGGAAGCTGGGGAGAGAGCGAGTACGAGCGGCAGGAAGTTAGGAGGAGACAACTTAACAGAGGACAACCTAGATGGCCAGCTCTGTTAGGAGGCATTGCTACTGATGCTGTTAATAGAGTAGGTTAGAGATCTAACAAGAAGAAGTCCGAGCTTACTAACCCCCTTCGAGTAAGTTCGAGCATTTCGAAGGGAAACAAGTATCATAATTATTGTCAATTATAGCATAGAATGTTAGAGGAGTGGTCTCTATGGCTAGATGGAGAGAGGTTAGCAAAGTTACTCGGGCACACGAGCGTTCGATCGCTATTATAGTGGAATCCAAAATAAATATGGAAGCTATTCTGATTAGAAGACTTCCCATAGGGGGATCACGCTCATAACCTACAGTTATGCAAGATGGCAAGTGTGGGTCATGTGGGATACGAACGTTTAGGAAGGCAAGGTACTGGACGTATCGGACCAAATGATACTCATGGAGTTCAGAAATATAGGAGGCCTCATGATGGCTATCGGGGCTGTGTATGAACCAATGATCGAATGCAGCGGCAGAAGTTATGGGAGGACATTAAATCCCTTAGCCTGCAGGTAGATAACTCAATGCCTATGCTCTTAATGGGTGACTTTAATGCAGTAATGTCCAACAGTGAGAAACATGGAGGCAGGAAAGTTCCTGCATCAATCTTAGCTGAATTCGAGCAATGTATTTTGCATGCGGGATTAACCCGTGTGAACAAAACCGATCATGTCTGGTCCTGAAGTAACAAAATCTATCAAGAAGCGGATCTACTGTCAACTGGACAAAGTATTTGGCAACGGAAAGTGGTTCGATCTCTTCAATTCAGTTGTAGCAGAGTGCTTGCCCCCCAGTATCAGTGATCACTCTCCTGTCCTCATCCTTATCCAGGAGTTCAAAGAGAAAAAGCGAGTGTCGTTCAGGTATTCGAATGCTTGGCATTTGATGGAGGGTTATCAAGAGGTGGTACACAGAGCTATACAAAGATCGGTCAGTGGAAATCCCGAATTCCATTTGTGTAAGCTATTAAAGGAAGTCGAATACGGGCTGAAGAAGTGGTATAGGGAGAGGCCAAAGTTAGTGCTTGTGGACAAAGAGAAGGAACTGGCTCAGGTTCAGGAGTTATTACAAAGGCGTCTCAATGACACCAAGTTGGCAGAGAAAGAAAGTTCCCTATACAAGGAGGTCCAATTAGTTCAGTTTCAGGAGTTTACTCAACTGCAACAATGAGCAAAATGTAATTGGCTTAGGCAGGGTGACAAATGTTCTAAGTATTTCTACGCCACTATCAGAGCTAGACAACACACTAACAATATTGCTAGACTCGTGAAATCAGATGGGAAGCCGGTATCTCAGCCCAAAGATATCCAAGAGGAGGCAGTATCCTACTATCAAGATCTCTACAACCAAAATAGCTATTGCCAAAGATTCTAGGATATGGTTTGCAAAAAGCGTGTGTCACCCGCAGGTAATGCTTCCTTGTGTCGTCTGGTTATAATGGAGGAGATAGAGCAATATGTGAAGGGGGTGGATGATTCTAAATCCCCTGGGCTAGATGGCTTTGGGGCTAAATTCTTCAAAGTTCACTAGGATCTTCTCAAAGAGAATATGCTTGAGATAGTCATGGACTTCTTCTAAATTGGTAAGCTCCTTCGAGAGATCAACCACACGTTCATCACTTTGATTCCCAAGAGAGCCGACGCCTCTTCTCTCTGAGTTCAGGCCTATTGCATGCTGTAACTTTGTTTACAAAATTATAGCTAGCATCATGTGCAATCGCATGAAGGATATCATGCCTGGCATCATATCGAGGAACCAGACCACATTCATTCGTGGGTGCTCCATAGCTGAGAATTGTACTGTCTCATGAATTGGTTAGGGGTTTTAATAAGAGAGGGGATGGGTTAGGCCTTACTGCATTAAGCTCGATCTATGCAAAGTGTATGACTCAGTTAACAGGGAGTTCGTGTGCTACATTCTTTAGTGTATGGGATTTGAGATGGGATGGGTTAGGCTTATAAATGAATGTATCTCTACTCCTTCTTTCTCTATTTTGATTCAAGGTCAGCCATGTAGGTATTTTACTAGTTGTAGAGGGCTCCACCAGGACGACCCATTGTCTCCCTATCTATTCACTGTTGTGATGGAATATCTTACCTGCCTACTCGATATTGCCGTCAGCAAGAAGGAGATCGTGCCCCTGTTCAAACAGGTTAGCCCAACCGTATCACACCTAGTGTATGCTGACGACTTGC
Source organism: Iris pallida (assembly GCA_029216955.1). Lineage (NCBI taxonomy): Eukaryota > Viridiplantae > Streptophyta > Magnoliopsida > Asparagales > Iridaceae > Iris > Iris pallida. The sequence continues at coordinate 1,197,230 of JANAVB010013999.1, forward strand.
TCGTATTCTTGGTGCCTACTGAAAGGAGTATCTCAACATTTCAAGGTATTCTGAATGAGTTTGGGGAGGTAACTGGACTTAGACTGAATGAAGAAAAGAGTGAAGTATACTTGAATCGTTATTGTGTTAGAAAGGAGCATTGGAGTAACCTGTTGAAGATGGAGCTGAGTACGCTGCCAGTGAGGTATTTGGGTTTACCTCTTTCTGTCTGCTATACTAAAGCTTCCGAGTGCGCGAGTCTGATCGAATACGTACAGAGGAGACTGGTTGGATGGCAGGCCTTGAACCTCTCGTTTGGGGGTCGTATGGAGTTTATACGTTCAGTCGTGACTGCAATATTCATCTATTAGATGCAAGCGATTATACTGCCAGTCTGTATTGTGCGGAGGATTGATAGGCTATGTACTACATTCATGTGGTGGGAGGAGTTGAAGCAATCGCCTGGAATGACCTATACAGGCCTAAGGTAGAAGGAGGAGTGGGGCTCTTCTCGCTTACGGATCTGAGGGAGGTGGTTGTCTTGAAATTAGGATGGAGGTTCATACAAGGCCAATCCCTATGGGTGGATTGGATGAGGCAAAGATATCTGGCAGGTAAAAGTTTCTGGGATCAAAGGAGTGACCCTAACTATTCGGTTACGTATAAAAATATCCTACTCTCGAGACATCGTCTGCAGTCTTCCACATCTAGAGTAATAAACTCTGGGGCCAACACAAGTCTATGATTTGATCCTTAGGTCTCTCACAGTAGCATAAAGGAGCGGATAGGAGTATTCTCAAACTGGGTTTTTGATTCTGGAGATCGAGTCAGTGCGATCATCAAGAATGGACGATGGAATAATCTAGCCACTCGAATTTCTAGCAGTATCACAGTTGACATCTTGAAGAGTCTTATCGAGGGCCAGCTCGAGCCGGATTACTGGAGTTGGGATCTTTCAAATGGGTTGTTCAAGGTAAATGCGGCTTACAGGATGGTTAGAGCCTCCTCACAGTTAGATGAATGGTCGACATTCATATGGTGCAAGGGATCCGCAAGCAAGTTGCAATTCTGCTTCTATAAACTAGTTTGGGGCAGACTACTGACGCTGGAGAGCCTTAGCAGATTGGGTATCCAGGTGACGACTGACAGGTGTTGTCTGTGTGGTAGTGAGATGGAGACGACAGATCATCTCGTGTTTGGGTGCTATGTCTCCAAACATATATAGTGAGTACAGAAGCAGAAGTTGTAGATGGGAGGGGGCGTCAGTGAAGGGCCCATCGAGAATATGAGGGATATCATGTCCTATCAGAGCAGAGGTCCTCGCTGGGTTGAAATAGCTAGAACCCGCATACAAGCCTCCGCGTGGCACATATGACGGGAACGAAATAGGCGAATCTTCGAAGGAGTTAGATACACGACATAGATGTTGATTCGTAACATTGAAGAAGATATTCGATGTCTACTATATGATTGCACAGGTTCGGATACAGGTTCTTACATGTACATATGAATTAAGCTTGGTAGTATAGGAAAATGAAGAGTAGTTTAAGTTGCAGTAGTAGAGAAGTAGATAGAGGCTGGTTGTTTCTCCTCGTAGTAGCTGGCTGTAGAGGAAAGGGGATGTGTTTGTTGTTTACCATTAAAATCTTTCGATTGCAAATTTTAATTACAAACAGAACAATGTTACAATATAGGACTTAGATGTAGTCCTAGGAGTACACTTTTGTTTATCTGGGTCCCTTGTACCGATGGAGCGAGTAGTAATGCGTAGACTCCTTTGACGATTTGACGACGGTTCTCGGTTCTCTGAAGGTCTGAGTTGCTCTGGGTGCTGGAGCTTGCGGAGAGGAAGAAGATGTTGGGTGTCTGTATCTGCCTCTTTGTGTAGGTGTTCGTCGGTTCGTAGGTCTGTCTCTGTGTGTGGAAGAAGGAAATGATCCCTCTATTTATAGCTTTGCAGGCTGGCTGCTCATGCACGCATATGTAGGATGCACCTGTTTGTGGGGATGCCACGTGGTGATTGCTGACGGAGGCGCATGGGCGATGCGCTCTGATTGAGGAGTTGAACTCATCCTGTTACCTTTGTGAGCTGCGGCCGAGCTGATACGTAGCAATGGAGAGGATCTTTCAGTTGCTGAGATCTTGGGTGATTAGCACCCTTTTATAGACTGAATCGAGTAAAAGGACACGTGTCGTAGGTCCATGGCTCGAAGATCTCGGATTCGGAGGAGAGTGATCTGGTAGGATGCGCCTGGGCTTGGGCGCATGAGGAGACTTTGGCTTGTAACCTTTAGGAGTCACGAACCAGTCTGGGTGCACGACTTTCGAGGCGCATACGAGGCTTCAATAGTGACTTGACTTATGTCTTTAGGGATCAGAGAAAAGTCTGAGGCGCATGGCTTTTGAGGAGCATGCAGAGATTTGGACACATGACTGCGGAGGCACATACGAATGGTTGGGCAGCCACGTGGCTTGTAAACGCCGGAGGAAAGTAATGGTGATGCTGACGTCGGCTACGCTAAATCTTTTAAAAAAGCTGTCAACTGTTCAGTCCTCGGGGGACGTGCTGCCAACTCTGTCAGACTTCAGTATTTAATGTTTTTGACAGGTGATGGGCCTTTGAGTGGGTGCATCGATTTGTGTTGTACTAGGCGCATGGGGACGCATGGGCGCATCCTCATAAGGCACTTGGTGCTGATGGGCGTATCTGTATGATGCGCGGTCTGACCGGTGCATCCGTTTGCATGACACGTCTTTATTGGTCCGACTGTTACGTTCTTCGAGTGCTTTAAATAGCCGTTTTTGACATGGCTGAATTCAAAGCGTTAGGTTCAGCACCATTAATGCAAATTCATTGTACGAGATTCGGAGAGCCAGCCATTTGGCGCATGGGTTTGATTTGCCCGGCCTATAAATAGTGGCAAGGAGAGAGTTTGCTTCTCGTTCTCTCACGTCCTCTCGAAATGAACTTGTTTGCTCGAGTATATTCTGTTGATGAGATGCTCCCTAGGATGAAGATGCGACGCATTGTCTTCATTGATGCACTTGAAGGTGACTGTTACATCCAAAAGTCGGAGTCGAGGGCTTCTGAGGCAGACGGAAGGTGCATGTTGCATCCAAAGATCGGGATGCTCGAGCCTCGTCTTCGTTATGCTGGAAGAGCCGCAGATCAGAATTGCGGTACCCCGACTTTGGAGGCTCTTTCCTCTGTCAGAGTGGGTGTTGCCCATTCTGGTTGTATTGAAAGCCTTCTTTTACCGCGGGTCAATTGCGGTGCTCTCCTCTTCCTTGGGCTTTGGAGAGATCTTCCTCCAGCTAGAGGGTTGATTGCCCACCCTCGTTCTGTTTAATAACTGCTGCATTAGTCGAAGCATTTGATGGCGCATATGCTGAGACTTCATGATGAGCCTAACTGAGACGCTGAAGGGTGACAGATAACTGAGCTGCTGAAGGGATGTGCCTGACTGAGACGCTGAAGAGATGCGCCCGTCTGAGACGCTGAGGTGATGCGCCAAACTGAGAGCGCATGGCGGTTGCTGCGCCTAGCTGTAGACTTAGGGTCTTTTCTTTGTAGAAATTCTCCTTTGTACAGCCTTTTTTAGACATATAATAGACTTTTATATGAAATAAAAATCTTCTTTTAATGTCTATGATTTTGCTGTTTGTTGTGTCAAGTACTTCATCTGAGCTTCCTGGCGCATGTAATGTTTAGGCGATAAGGATTTACGTTCCTAAAATTCCATGCTTCTACAAGACCCCTTCAAAGTTTTCAAAACTTTTTGTCAAGTTTTGGAATACTTTGAATAAGAAGCATGGTGGTGTCTTCAACGGGACGCATGACTGTTCGGGCGCATGGGTACTCCGCGCAGCAGTGATGGGGCGCATGCTCCTCTCAGTTAATGCAAATGATAACGCTTCGATAACCAAGAAGATTAATGATGATCTTTTTGGATTTATTTGCAGTTATCATTTCAGAGAATCCGAGACGACGGCTGATGTCACCCTTCATCGGTTCACGCGTGCGACTAAGCCTATAAATAGCCGTCTGATGGAGAGAGGGTTCTTCTCCACTTTGTGTTCTTCTTCTCTAGAGTTCTTTCTTTCAAAACAAACACCCTAACTTCTTCTTTCACGAAATGGCTTCCAATACTCCTCGCGGCAGTGCTGGCAAGGGGAAGGAGCCTGCGGAGTTCATCGAGGAGGATGCTCCTGTCACAATTGTGATTCTGGCCGACGTTCAGCCTGCGGTGACGGGTGGGTATGATCTTCCAACATTTTTAGACGAGTTTAGAGCACATGGCGGAGTTGCATCATGTTGTTGTGCCCTAACTCTTTGTCGTCGACGCTCATGGACTTCTGTCCTGATGATGCGCTGAGGCTATTCTGCCGATGCACATGGGTTTAGGCCTTGATTATACGTCGAAGTTTTACTGCTGACGTGCATGGGTTTACACCCTGATGATGTGCCGAAGCTTCACTGCTAACGCGCATGGGTTTAAGCCCTGATGATGCGCCGAAGCTTCACTGCTGATGCCCATGGGTTTAGACCCTGGTGATGCGTTGAAGCTGCTTGACACACTTTGTCTTCTTAAAGCTTCTTGCCTGGATTTTGTCTTTACTGTGTCAGTGTCAATGACTATCCCTTTGCTGAATAAAGTCCTTCTGGATGCTTCTCTTTGTCAAATGGGAGTTGATTTCGACGAGGTGGTTATTAACCCCGTGAAGGCTGCTATCCTACTGAATCAGCCTTCTGAGAGAATGCTGCAAATCCAGAATTAGTCGCCTATTTTTCTCTAGAGTATGATGGAGAGCGGCAAACTGAAATATGCTGAGTCGGAGGATGTGACCTTCTTGAAACCTGCCTTTCTGTTCGGTGACCGCTTGACCTCCACCGAGGCGAAGATACTGAAGATCAAGGAAGACTGGTTCTTCTCTGCGAAGGGCATGGTTCTGTACATGCGACAACTTGAACGCCAATTGCCGCTGACGGCCTTCTACCGTTTAGCTTCTAAGAGAAGGATGCCATGGGAACTTACTCCTTCTCAAGGAAGGGCAGTGGGGGGTACTCTTTCGATTGATGTTACTTCGAATCAAAGGGATACCTTGGCCGCCTTACGAGCCGGGCCCTCGTTCAGTTGCCGAACTTTACGCCCTGGGAGCCTTTATAGTGATGTCCCTAATAACACCTTTGCCTTTGGTGCTTCGACCTTTGCAAATCGGATGCTAACATCGAAGGTTATGTATCCGAAAGGTGGCTTTAGGGTTGAAGGTTGGTGTCACCACGTGCCAAAGTGGGACGAGTTGACCCTTTGGGTGTTGTCGAAGTTCAAGGCTGAGCTTAAAGAGATTGGGTTGACGGCCGCTATCCGTGCCACACAGGCCGGCGTGGATCTCAACAAGCATATGTTCCTTGCACTCTTGGAAACGTTTAATACCCAGACTGGCACTTTCTTTACTCTAGTGGGGGAGTTGGGATTGGCTCTCCATAAAATGTATGAGGTGTCCAAGCTTCCCTGGGGCTCGTAACCGTACGATGAATATTTTCCATCTGGAAAAGAAGGACCCGGAGATGATAGATGTTTTTAAAGAGGTGGCGAGCCATCATTATCTGATGCAACAGAAGGACAAAGACAAGACACAGCCTCATGTGACTGCTTGGAGGGATTACGTCTTCAAGCAGGATTTGGCAGACTCCTCGAAGATCCAGTTTACGACTCCGCAGGGGCTGAAACCCGCGGAAGTAACTTTCGAAATGAGCCGAATAGACGAGAAGGCCCCCCGTTCAAATAAGAGTGGGGAAGATGTGTACAGCTATTTCTGGTACTGTGTGCACCGGATGTCATCCAAGGTAGTGTTGACTGCATACTTGATGATATGGCTCCGGGACTGTGTGTTCTCGGGCGGATCTGGCTCTGTGGAGAGGGTAACCCGGAACCTCATTTTTCCAGCAGTGAAATAGGTTTTTGGTCGCCCGTTGGCTCTCCTCCCCGCGATGGTGTGTAACCTGCTGCGGGGTTTGAGAGATTTTGCTGATGACGTGGTCCATGAGAGGGGCAGGAAAGACAACTTTCCCCGAGCTGTGCTACCATTCCATTATCTGATGGGATGGTTGATTCTGCATCACCCTAACGTGATGAGTCCGGGTCCTGAAGACGATCACGTTGAAGGTGACGCCTTTATCCGCCGCTTCTACAAGAGGAAGTGGCTGCACACCGGCGTCCCCGTATGTAGGAGAGTCTTGTCTTATCATCACGGGTGGGAGATCGTCAAGGTCAGTCCCTTCTTCAAAGATTTTGAGGCTAACCAAGATTTGGAAGACTCTGGTGAGGATGCGATCACTCTGCCGAAATGGGGATTTCGTTGGTTGCAGAGTATTTGGCCTTCCCACTTGGTCTACCGCAACTAGAATAAGTGTTATCTGGAGCCATATATGTCGAGCCGATTTGCTCGCCAGTTTGGTTACACACAGCTAATGTTACGGAACCCCAGTAATAGTCTGGGGTTTGCTGAAAGTTTACTGGATGGAGCCCGGGGTTGGCAATATTACAATGCCGGGTGCACTGGGGTTCATTTCAATACACCAGTTCACAACCCTCGACACAGATCCTGTATTCGGCCATTAAGCTGTATTGCGCCATAAATACTGTGCCTCCTGATTATGATAGGGAGACCAGTTTCATCGTTGGAACTCAGCTAGAGGCTATGAAGAACATGTTGGTGGCGGTCCGGTCATATCGTCCACCAGAGTTGGCGGGATATCGGACTGCTGCTGCAGCGTCAACGGAAGGCACTCGGAAAGATCCCCTAGCTGGGAAGAGGCGGGCTGACGCAGAAGCCGGTTCGTCTGTACCAAAAAGGTCGAGGAAAGCGACGGCTCCAAAGGCTATGGGGGTGCCGCTTGTAACGCCAATGGAATCAGTCCCTGCTTAGGTAAAGACGTCCCCCACAGTCTGGCTCATTCTGTCATTTTTGTGACATATGCTTTTATTTTTGTAGGAATCATCGAAGAAGAAAACCCGGGTTTCGAAACCGGGCGTTAGTAAACCAATGGAGGTGGCGAGCTCTTCTGATGAGCGCATTCCTCCGATTGTAATGTCTCTCGTGGAGGAGAATCCGGATAATGTCATTCCTGCATAGATTTTAGTATCTCCAGATTATGTTGGAAAGGAAGCCGAGGATGCAGCCATCTCCGGGATGGTGCAAGCCGCCGTGGTGGCCTCGGATATTGTGGGTCCAGCAGATACGGGGCTTCCGGATGAGGAAGTGGAGTAGAGTTCGTCGTCTTCAGATGACCTTCCTCCAGAGATGAGTGAGCCTGTTGCAAGAGCAACAGACATGATTGAAACAGAAGAGAGGACTGATTCCCCTCCTTTTCATGATGAGGGGAGGTCGGCTGTATCGTTGCCGAGCCTACCCCAGACTCAGCAGCGGAGGCTGAGGTGGCTGCCGACCAGGAGGCAGCGATAGATTCTATCCCCGTAGAGGGATCCGATGAGGAAGGTGAGACTCGTTCGCCGAGCCTGAATCCAGGGGAGCCGATTCAGGAAATAAATACTGATCTCGCTACTTTGCCAGAGGGGGAAGGTCCCGTGCGGCACAATTTGTTGGAGATGGAGGATATAGCTCCTGGCGTTGGTGGTCCTCCCGAGCTTGAGAAGGATAAGGGTTTGCTGGAAACCCTTGTTGCTCCTTCTACTTGGGGCACGATATCGACGCCCCTCTCGGCTCCTTCCACTCTTTTGGCTCCTCGGGCCAGTGGCAAAGTTCAAGCCCCTGTTGAGGGAGAGTCCGTTAATGCCGAGGTTTCAGCCTCGCAGATTGAAGCCGGTAGGTCTTCTTTTGGTCCACCATCTAGAGCAGCTCCTCCAACTCCTGCCATGACACTGCAAGTGCTGGCGGATGCGGATGAGTACGTAAAGTTTATCGTTGAGGCGGTGTACAAGATGCTGCAGAGGGGCGTATCGGCAGTGATGAATGCCAATGGGAGTTTCGTGACGGCAAAAACCATGACACTCCCTCACATTGTTCTGATACGTTCCCACCAGGGCCATGATCATATGGCCGAGATTCTGGAGGCATCGGTGGCCGAGCTGGACCAGCTACTTTCCAAGTTTCAGTGTATCCAGCAAAATGATCTCTCCGTCTTGATAGACGTAGAAAAGGAGAAGTTGATCGCTGAAACTGAGTCATCTTATCAGGCCGTCGTGGCTGTCTGGGAACGCGAGGTGGCCAAAACTGAGGCTGCGGTGGAGAGGCTATCTCAGTCCATGCAGGAGAAGGTAGAGTTGCGAGCTGCGTTGGACGCTTGTATAGCGGAGGTTAATGCCAAGATTTGCCTTCTTGAAGACCAGCAGGCCCAACTCTTATTAGATGCTGAGCGAGTCCAGGCTTAACATGTAGCATCTAAGGAGGAGGAAGCAGCTTTCACCTGCCAGGCTCTTTCTCTGGCCCAGCAGCGACAACAGTTGGACGAGAAGCATGCAGATGACACTTCTCCTGAGGCCATAGAAATGATGCGTCAAGAAGCTGAACGCCGAGTCCTGGTGACCGCGGAGACTGGGCAGCAGACTTGAAGCGTCGGATCGAAGAACTTGCAGCCAATCCTGGAGATGCTTAGGGATTGTAGTCTCTCCCCCTTTTTTGTTATTTTGTGTAATTTGCAACTCATGCTGGGGATGTAATTCTTTACTTTTAAATAAAGAATGAAGAGTTTTGTGGTGTGTTCATTTTTGCTGTCATGAACTTGATGATTTGTGTGGACCTATTATCTTTTGCGCATCTTAGTTTTTAGGTACAGATAATAAGTTTGGGAGAACCGACATGTTTGCTCAGAGGTAACGTGGACGTGGCAAATATGGGATTCAAATGATGGAATCTTCCTACTCAAAGGTGTTATGGACGTGGTAGGAATGACTCTGGGGGATACGCAAAACTACTCAGAGGTTATATGGATATGGAAGTTCTGCGATCAATGTACGGCAACGCAGGGGTTGTCTGTACGGGATGTTTACTCAGAGGTAATATGGATATGGTAAACATGATGGGTAGCGTAGTCTTACGGAGCGTAAGGTTCCGCTTTGTAGGGAGTAGAGGAGCAACTCAGAGGTAATGTGGATGTGGTTGTCCTTCTACTGGAGGATAGAACGCCACGGAACAGCTGGCTTCCGAAAGAGTAAAATTTTATGGAAGGGAATTGTACGTGAGCCCCGATGATTGGGTCCACAGACTCCCTTGTTGGGTGGAGATAGAAGTACATGTCTGAAGGATGTCAAGAGTAGTACTTCTTTAGGAACTTGCCGTTGATGGGCATCATGAACAAGTCTCCATTGGGTTTGGCGAGGCGATAAGCACCGTTTGAGTATACCGTCTCTATGATGAAAGGTCCCTCCCACTTGGGCTCGAACTTTCCTGGTGTTTTGTGTGTCAACATCATCGACCTTCTGACTGCCAGAACTAGGTCGCCTACTTGGAAAGTCCTCTGCTTGACCTTCTTGTTGAAAGCCTGTGATATACGGGCTTGATAGAGTTCGATGCGCTGTTGAGCTAGGAGACGTTTTTCGTCAAGTGCCTCCAATTTTTGCAGACGGCGATGTTGATTGTCTTCTTTTGTGAGTTAATTTGTGATCGCTACACGGAGTGAGGGTATCTGGATCTCGAGAGACAGTACCGCTTCGCTCCTGTAGACCAAGAAGAATGGTGTGTTGCCCGTCGGGGTCCGTACTGTTGTGCGGTAGGCCCAAAGGCATTCGTCGAGCTTTTCGTTCCAGCCGTGTTTGTTGGATTATACGACCTTTTTGAGTAGCTTGACGATAGTCTTGTTAAATGCCTCGGCTAATCCGTTTGCTGTCGGATTATAGGCGATCGATGCCACGTTCTGAATGCGATTCTTGTCACAGAATCTGCTGAAAACATGGCTGATGAATTATGGACCGTTATCGTGGATAATCCTTCGAGGTACCCCGAAACGGTAGATGACATGGTGCTTGATGAAGCTGATCACCCTAGAGCTCTTCACTTCCGTTAGCGGAATTGCTTCTGCCCATTTGGAGAAGTAGTCAGTGATGGCTAGGATGAAGCAATGTCCCCTTGATGAAGGAGGGGTGATCGGTCCTACAATGTCCATGCCCCAAGCTTCGAAGGGCCAAGAAGCGACCGTAGGATGTAGTGATTCTGACGGTGTATGAATGAAGTCGGTATAAAGTTGGAAAGCATGGCACTTCTTAGCATAGTCGACAGCGTCGGCTGCCATGGTTGGCCAATAATAGCCCATGTGTCGCAGTCGATCCTGCAACTTAGGCCCAGGTTGATGAGGCCCGTAAGTTCCTTCATGTGCTTCTCGAAGGGCTTCGGCTGCTTCTTCGTTGGACAGGTATCGAAGGAGAAGTCCATCGTAGGAGCGTCGGTACAACATTTTAGTAGCTGTATCATAATAGAATCGAAAGGAACGCCTCATGACTGAGACGGCTTCTTTGGGGTCTTCTGGAAGGATTCTGTAGACAGCGAAGTCAATGAATGGGAACCTCCAGTCTCGAACGTTAATACCAGTACTTGTTGACATGGCATGGGCCATTTGTGAGCATAGATTATTTTTAGGACAGACCAAGTCTCGACCAACTACCGTGACATAGTGTTGAGTTTCGAGGCGTGCTGCCAATGAGGCTGCAAGGCTAGCCAGAGCGTCAATCTCCAGGTTTTGTAACCGAGGTACGTGTTTGATGAAGAACCTGGTGAAGGTTGAGATAATATTCAATGCAACTTCATGGTAAGAAACCAGATCTTCATGACGAACTTCGTATTGCCCTCTGATCTGGTTAACGACGAGTTTTGAGTCGCCGTAGGCTTCCAAATGATCCACCCCCAGCTGTTGTGCCAGCTGGAGATCCATGATGAGAGCGTTGTACTCAGCAACATTGTTAGAGCACGGCTTCGAAAGGGAGTAAGCACGCTGGATGACCAGCTGATCGGGGGAGACTAAGTCTACCCCCACTTCGGCGATGATTTGGCCTTTGGAGCCTGTTCTTGAAGCGCCATCGAAAAATATCTGCCAGACGGAGCTTTCCTCGATGACATTTGATTCTTGGACCTCATCCGGGATGTCTTCATAGAGTCTGGAGGATTCTGGGATGGGGTGTGCAGTCTTTTCGGATTCTGGGATGGGGTGTGCAGTTAAAAAGTCGGCCAGAGCTTGGCCTTTGACGGCTTTTTTTGGAACAAATACTATGTTGTATGGCGTCAACAGGATCGCCCATGTAGCTAGCCGGGAATTCAATGATCCTGGCTTCGTCATGAGAACCCTGAGTGGGTTGACTCGGGAGATGACATGAATTGTCTGGCCCGAGACATAATGGCGAGTCTTCTGGATGGCAAACACCAAAGCCAAACACTCTTTTTCGACGGAGTTGTACCGGTGTTTGGCCCCGATCAGTGTCCTACTGAGGTAGTAGATAGCATGCTCGTAGCCTGCATCGCTGTTCTGAGCCAACAGAGCGTCGAGGGAATGATCCATGGCACGGACGTAGAGGAGAAAGGGTTTGCCAACGACGGGTGCCACTAGGACTGGCAGGCTTGTCAGGTAAGCTTTGATGTCATCGAAAGCTTTCTGGCATTCCTCTGTCCAGACGTAAGAGACTCCCTTCTTCATGAGCTGAGTGAAGGGTTGGCATTTTCCGAAAAGGTTTGCTATAAACCTTCGGATGTATGCCAGACGTTCCTGCAGGCCTCGAAGTTCTCAGAGATTCTTCGGAGGGTCCATGTCAAGGATGGCCTTGGTCTTCTCGGGATCGACATGAATGCCTTTCGTCGTGATGATGAACCCCAAGAACTTTCCGTTAGAAACCCCAAGGAAGGATTTAGCAGGGTTCATCTTGAGTTGATGCGCTCGCATGAGATCGAAGACTGTCTTCAGGTCTTGTAGGTGATCTCCTTTAAGACGGCTCTTGACTGCGATGTCATCAACATAGCACTCTACTGTCCTGTGAAGATGTTGACGGAAGATGGTACTCATATCCCGTTGGTATGTAGCACCAGCGTTCTTCAAGCCAAAAGGCATCACTGTGTAGCAGAAAACAACCTTCGGAGTCCTGAATGACGTGTGTTTTGCGTCGTCGAGAAACATCTTGATCTGGTTGTAGTCCGAATACCCGTCCATGAAAGGCATACGTTCGAAGCTACATGTATTGTCGATCATTACGTCAGTGATTGGAAGCGGGAATTCGTCCTTCGGGCAAGCGGTGTTGAGGTCCCTAAAGTCGATACATACCCATATTTTCCCGTTCTTCTTGGTGACAGGGACGACGTTGGCTACCCAATCCGAGTGTTGTTCTTTACGGATAAACTCGCTGGTTAAGAGTTTGTCCACTTCTTCATCGATAGTGTTCATGATGTCAGGACGAAAACGTCACTGTTGCTGCTTTATATACTTGGCATCAGGTAAAATATTGAGCCTATGCATCGCGATCTGGGGATCAAGTCCTGGCATATCTTCGTAGCTCCAGGCGAAGACGTCGATATATTCTTTAGCCAATTGGACCAAAGATTCTCGGTCTTCTCCTTTTAGGCTTTTGCTGATGAAGATGGATTTGGAAGGAGATTCATCCCCAAGGTCGATCTGCTCGACTTCGTCTTCCGTAGGGGTTCGCGTAATTCAAAACGAGACTCCCACTATGCTCCTAGGCATTAAGCCCAAGGTTCTTTCTCGAAGAATTCTAGCGTTTGGTCTTCGCCTTCATCTTCTTGATATTGTGCGGATGCCATGTTGGCAGATAGCACCTTCTTGAAGACTGAGCCGATACTGGTATCGGAATCCCAAGTTGATGCTTCGGACGAATGAGAATATTCTACTTCTTCTGCCTTCGAATTTTCTGGAGTTGACGTCGGCGTGACGTAGCCTACCCCCCGTCGAGTTCGATGATAGTAGTCCTACGTCTTTCCTTTAGGTGTTGGGAGTCGGAGAGGAAGACATCGACCTTTGCCGTAGTTCAGGCCTTTGTTGCTTTTTAGGTCGTAACCCATCTTTTGGATGAGGTACTTTGACTTGTCCGTGTACCGATAGACTTGTATTCTGCCGGTATCTGGTTCTGGCTCGAGTAGCGGGAGGTCTTGATGACGCTCGACTTTGCCGAAGATGATGGATTCTTTGTCTCGATTCTGCGGTGGGACTACGAAACAGACACCTTGGGACGGGACTACTCGATTTACATGATTGACGGTCGTTATTTGTGTTTGTAACGACTGTAGAGCGTTATCTAATGTATACATGGCATTCCAATGTGGAAGACTAGAATAATTAAAAGACACTCTATTGTTGACGAAACATGAGATTTTGTCCTACGGGATTATATTGTCCAGAGAGGGTGCATCTACATCAGCAGAGATATATTCTCCTAGCTCTTCATCTGTGAGTACTGGGGTTGGATCGGGAGAGTCCACCGCAGTTTTTATCTTGGGGCCCGAGAGGGCTATGTGGGCCTTCTCTGGCAGCTTGGATGAGACGGATGATTTCGGAGGCTTGCCATTAAGACGCACCTTCAGGGGTGCCTCAACTGCGCCTTCAGTGGTTGGTGCCGTCCCCTGTAGTTTTGCCACAAGGGGAGCCGATGTTTGAGACGACTTTTCCTTGAGCCGTATCTTTAAGGGAGCTTCAGTTGGTGTTCTACCCAGAGCAGTTGGTGCTTTTCCAGGTAGCTTGATGGTCATGGGCGACAGCATCTGAGGTAGTTTCTCCTTGAGTCGGATCTTCAAAGGAGCGTCGGGAATCATCTCTGGCTCCATGTCCGGCTCTGCCACTATTTCTGCTTCATCATCAGCGTCGTTGGCTTCCCCTTCGTCGAGTGACTTGTATAGGGTAGCATCGGTGAAGTAGGCTTTGACCCCCTTGAAAGGGTCAATGTCTGCGAACTCTGTCCGGATGATGTCGTTGGTGGACACGTACTTTATATATTGGTAGAGTATAGATGGCACCACCATGTACTCATATAGCCACGGACGACCCAGTAGGAGGTTGTAGTTTACGTCGGCATCTACGACATAGCAAGTCACCTCGGTTCTGAGATTACCAATATGACACTTCAGCCGTATTTTGCCCAGCGGCTCACTTTTGCTAGCATTGAAGTCGCTGATTGTCGTATTGGAGGGCGCCAGTAGGTACATTGGGATCCCCAGTATTGAGAGCAGCGTCTTTGGGATGATGCTGAGGAAAGACCCTGGATCGATCTGAATCTGCTTCACCTTGACGGAGCCGACATACCCTGTATAATACAGTGGCCTGTTGTGTCGGTTGTGCTTGAGCAGCATGTCTTATTGGGTGAAGGTTATATTGGGGATAACTTTATCCGTACAATGGCAGTGTGCACATGTGGTCGGGGTATCCTCAGGCTGCTTGACCTGACTGATGAAGGATTCAGCGACCTTCAAGGCTTCACAGAGAGCTTCATGAGTGTCATTTGAAAGACGAAGAAGCTCAAACAGGGATAGACGAGCAGGATGTAACGCCCCAGTGCCAAAATACGTATAGGGCCAGGATACGGTACATGCCAGCAACACTTCACCAATGGGCCATATCTCAAAGTAAGCCCATTAGCGAAATGCTTAAGCTGTAAATCATGATAATCAACCTAGAGTATAATACAAGTCACAGGTCACAGCTAATCTCATCCATGCAGAAATATGACACAAAATATCAAGTCCAATAAAATGATACTAATAAAGAAATCTGTCCAACATGAAATAAGAAAGTAACTGTACGGGTAAGACATCCCGAAACCACAGTAAAAGAAATACATAATCCACTACATGTCCACTGAAAAGAAAAATAAAATAACAAGTCTATGAATGAAGAGACATGTCTCAAGAGAAGTCTTCAGCCACTATCTCATCCCCCTGCGAAGGTGTGTCACCAGTCTCCACTCCAGAACCATAAACCTCTGGGTAGTCCTCGTCTCTAACTAAGCCTGGAGAGATCACCAGGTCCTCAGAGGACTAGCAAGATACATAATATACAAGCCAACTGTACAGTTAATAACATGCAGAAAGAAAGTGAAATAAACAATAATCAATAAGGACGTCTCAATATCGTAACGCCATGGGACGCTCCCGACCTCGAGACAAAAGATGAGTCTCTACTACCGTAATGCCATGGGACACTCCCGGTCCTAGAGACGGGATAACAGGTCGATAAAAAGTCTCTAATACCGTAACGCCATTGAACGCTCCCAGTCCTAGAGATATCAGGGCTAATGTCGAATCAATCAATCACGACTACAGGTCAAGTCAAGCTCAAGGGCGAAGGTAGAAGACTAGTCAAAATCGTCACAAGACTCACAAGGAACAATAATGGCATAAGATAACCAAATAAGAAACGTACACGTAAAAGTAAGAAAGTGACTGCAATCTGAACACGAATGACAGACAGTGAAATATAACTGAAAAGAATAACAGTATAGAAATGCATGAAAATAAACTGTACAATTTGGCAAGGTATACTTGCCTGGTGTAGACTCAACCACGTCTAAATAACCTGTCAAATCAATTGTCCGCGAAAGCTGAACTCCTGCAACTGTCCTCGAATGCTGAAACAGACATTACCAACATTCCCAAAATAAGAAAAATAGCTAGGATAGGCTACCCATAAGTCCAATTCTGGACACAGGGGCAAAACGATAATTTCGGGTCAAAATGGTGTCCGCCGTTGGACCCGCTTTGCACCGAAAAGCGTGCCAAAGTCATTGGTCTCTAAAGTCGTCAAATTATATGTCTAAAGATTTGTTTTGACGATACGAACCCAACGGTATGTCCAATTTTGGATTTCGATGAGCCGTGCACAAAATCGCCCATTGAGTTGGACCGTGGGGCCCGCAAAATGGCGATCCAGTCAACTGTCTCAGAATCGGACCAAACTTGGCATACAGGACCAAAAAAATGATACGGTCCTGTTCGCTTAAGTTTCATCTCGATCTGACGAACGTGCACAAAGTAATTGGAGAATTTCGAAAAGGGCCGATACGGTGATATTCGACGGATACGCATCAAATTCGTCGCGCACACGCGACCAATTTGAATTCCGTCAAAGCCCACACGACCACGAAGCTGTTACGCAGCTTTCGATGTTTTCGGTTTGCGACCACGTCGCCCGGATTGGCGGGACGCACGTCGTGTGGATGAATTTCAAAGTTTTCGAAAACAGTTTTCTAAGTTTTTTTCTAATTTTTAGATCGATTTTTCTTGGTGTATAATAGACAAAACTAAAATCCGTAAACAGCGTCTAGAAGCCGTATATGTTGTCTTCAATATTTTCAAATTAGATTTTGAAAAATCAATTCGGTTTGGGAGATATTGGTCTTCCAATATGGGGTGAACACTGTCATTACAGAACATGAGTTCTGTTGTTTTTCTCCGATTTCGACTGAATTTTTCGTCGCGATCGGATCGATCTATCCTAAACTAGTTTGTAGGGGTTCTAGTTGGTTAGGTTGTCTTCTAAACGAATCAATTGGTTCGAGGTTTGGTCGAGTAATGAGGGAGAAATCAGAGTACGAAAGTAGGTACTTGGCTGCGGCTGTGTCCTCTGTTCTTGTGCGCGGGTTGGCCTCTCGGCGTTCGTCCGACGGTGCAGGCGACGTGCGGTGGTGGCGCGGTGGTACAGTAGGCCAGGGATGTTCGCCCAAGCTAGGCGAACAGGTCGGGGGGTTGTGGGTCAAGGAGATGTCGAGTGGTTTGGGGAATTCTCGAAGTCGACTCTCCGTTTATATAGGGGTCGGCTGATATATTTATGGATTTCTTTTGAATCCAATTTTAATTCAAATCGATTGGGTTTAGGCTTATCCATTGGAGAATAGGATTAGCATGGGTAGGAAAAACTTGAATTAGAAAAAAAATCAAGATTTGATTGAGTTTTAATCAAATCAAATCATAAAAACTTACCATACTGTCGGGTTTTACACAGGCTCCGGGGGGGAGGGGATAGTGAACAGTGCGTGCACTGTTCACATGCTTTGTTTTTTTTTCTTTTTCTTTTTCTTTTCTTATCTCTTTTCTTATATATATATATATATATATATATATATATATATATATATATATATATATATATATATATATATATAAGTATATGTATATATCCTTATATATACACCATAAAGCTATTTAAATCCAACTAAAATTTAATTGCTATCTATCAAATATATAATTAAACATATATATTAAATTTACAATAAATCAATTCAATAATAATAATAATAATAATAATAATAATAATAATAATAATAATAATAATAATAATAATAATAATAATAATAATAATAATGAATATTGAATCACAAAAATCATTTTAAATTTTAATAAAAATAATAAAAGTTGACCCAATGGGTGAACTTTACCACACCCCTTATTTGGGTCCAGAAAACTGTACAATTTTTATTAAACATTATTTAATAATAAAATATGTACAATAATAAAATAATTAAAAACACAATATAAATTTCTAAAATAAATTAAGAAATATTTGCATACACATAAAATAGGCCTACATGGTCATCTTTGGTCCACTTCATGCCTACATGGGCTTGGAATTAGTTTGGGTCCGGTTCGGGCTGACTGGGTACAACCGGGTCATCTAAAAATCAATATTTTATCTAATAACTAATTAAATGATTTAAATGAGTCTTTCCACAACTTGGCCTGGTTTTCCTAGTTCGGGCATTACTATGGCTAGACCTCCCTTGGCATGACTAATACACTAGTCAAGGCTCACTGCTATATCTTCTGTGCCACAATTCCTAGACGTCTTGTGCTCCAAAACTCAACAATGGCTAAGGTCATATTTAATAATAATAATTTAATAAAAAAATACTCATAAATTCCATAAATTCCTATTTAAATCAAATAAATAATAAAAAATAATTCAAAAATCCAGGGGTGTTACATCCTACCCCCCTTAAAAGAATTTTGTCCTCGAAATTAAAATAACTCACTATGGTAGAAGGAAAATATGTCTTTGGCTCTAAGATGTCTAAGGTGTGCTATGTTACTATTGTTATTCCTAAGCAAAAACATGTAACAAGCAAGCATAACCAATATTCTACTCTCTATCATTATCATAAAAGCCTTAAGTTGTTACCTTCTTTTGCTCCTTGTGTTGTCGTACCGTCTTCATTCCTCATAGCAAAGGCCTGTCCTTGTCGTGGTGCTTCCGCCTGTTGTCTCGCCCGTTCGAACTGCGTTGCCTGGTTGGGAAGTGGTCCTCGTGGATATCCTCCTTGTGCTGCTGGTTGAGTTGGTCGTTGCGGTGGTTGCATCCCGGGTCGTGGATTCGGACAGTCTCGTGCAAAATGTTGGGTGGATCCACAATTTAAGCATTGGTTTAGTCTTCTGCGACAGTTTCTCTGAAGGTGTCCTTTTCTTCCGCAAAACTCATAAGTTGGCAGTTCTAGATTTGGATATGGGGCTGATCTGGGTTGCTGGTGTGCGACGATGCATCTTTCAGGTCCTCCTGATGATGCTTTTGCTGATGGTGTTGTTGGATGTGGTCGCTTCTCGCTTGTTCCCTTTCGATGGACTCGCTCTAAACGTCGGGCTGCAGTAAGAACTTCGGAGTAAGTGGTAGGTGCTACAGCCCCAATAAGCTCCTGTAGTCTGTAGCTCAGTCCTTCATAGAATTTTTTGGCCTTCTCTTCTTCAGTCTGGATCAATGTAGGTGCGAAGCGTCTTAGTCGTAGAAACTCGTCGTTGTATTCTTCCACGGTCATGCTGCCTTGCTCGAGGTGTAAGAATTTTCTTCGAAGCTCTGCCTTGAAAGTGGCAGGGATAAACATCTCTTGGAAGAGTTTGGAGAACTCCTCCCAAGTGACCTTATCCTGCCCAAGTCTTTTCTCCTCCATAAGCCACCAGTGGTGCACATTGCCGGTCAGCTTCATCCTGACGGTAATCATCCATCGTTCTCTTGGTAGCTCAGCTGCCTCCAATTGTTGCTCAATGTTGGTGAGCCATTCATGAACTTCGGTGGGCTCCTCCTTGCCGGAGAACTTGTCTGGCTTCAACCGACGAAAGTTTACGATGGTTTCCATCGTCGTCTGGGGAACTGGTCGAGTGACTCTCTCTAGTGCTGTCACGAGGCGATTCTCGATGTGCTCCGTCTGTCTCTGCTGGGCCTCCATCTGAATTTGTTGTTGCGCTTGCATCATCACGTAGATGGTCTGGAAAAGCTGCTGGGAATCCATCGTCTGTCCAAGCTGGGGAAACATCGTCGGTGGCATCGGTGGCAGTGCTGGAATGGATGGGATATCGTCTCTCCTGTCCCTCGGTGGGTACGAAGCTGCTGGATCGTCTGGTTGGGTAGAAGAACCTCCAACCGGTGGCGGAGTCGTGTCGACATGAGTCACTACAGCGCCCTGCGGGGTAACAGTGGGGTTCTCGTCACTGGCTTGCGGGTCCATTTTACTGCACTCAAACGAAACTTATAAGCTTAAAGGAAAATTGATATCAAGCAGGATGCATGTCAAGGAAATAATTTCGAAGTCGAAATATAGAATTCAAGGACGTGAAACAATATAAATATGTGGATGAGATCCTAAGGGTCTTCTTATCCTATTCGCAGGCTCACGTCGGTACAGTAACGTAACCGAAGTGATTAACGGGGACCTGCATGGGCCACCACAAAACATGTAACGCCCCAGTCCCAAAATACAAATAGGGCCAGGATACGGTACATGCCAGCAACACTTCACCAATGGGCCATATCTCAAAGTAAGCCCATTAGCGAAATGCTTAAGCTGTAAATCATGATAATCAACCCAGAGTATAATACAAGTCACAGGTCACAGCTAATCTCATCCACGCAGAAATATGACACAAAATATCAAGTCCAATAAAATGATACTAATAAAGAAATCTGTCCAACATGAAATAAGAAAGTAACTGTGCGGGTAAGACATCCCGAAACCACAGTAAAAGAAATACATAATCCACTACATGTCCACTGAAAAGAAAAATAAAATAACAAGTCTATGAATGAAGAGACATGTCTCAAGAGAAGTCTTCAGCCACTATCTCGTCCCCCTGCGAAGGTGTGTCACCAGTCTCCACTCCAGAACCATAAACCTCTGGGTAGTCCTCGTCTCTAACTAAGCCTGGAGAGATCACCAGGTCCTCAGAGGACTAGCAAGATACATAATATACAAGCCTACTGTACAGTTAATAACATGCAGAAAGAAAGTGAAATAAACAATGATCAATAAGGACGTCTCAATATTGTAACGCCATGGGACGCTCCCGACCTCGAGACAAAAGATGAGTCTCTACTACCGTAATGCCATGGGACACTCCCGGTCCTAGAGACGGGATAACAGGTCGATAAAAAGTCTCTAATACCGTAACGCCATTGGATGCTCCCAATCCAAGAGATATCAGGGCTAATGTCAAATCAATCAATCACGACTACAGGTCAAGTCAAGCTCAAGGGCGAAGGTAGAAGACTAGTCAAAATCGTCACAAGACTCACAAGGAACAATAATGGCATAAGATAACCAAATAAGAAACGTGCACGTAAAAGTAAGAAAGTGACTGCAATCTGAACACGAATGACAGACAATGAAATATAACTGAAAAGAATAACAGTATAGAAATGCTTGAAAATAAATTGTACAATTTGGCAAGGTATACTTGCCTGGTGTAGACTCAACCACGTCCAAATAACCTGTCAAATCAATTGTCCGCGAAAGCTGAACTCCTGCAACTGTCCTCGAATGCTAAAACAGACATCACCAACATTCCCAAAATAAGCAAAATAGCTAGGATAGGCTATCCATAAGTCCAATTCTGGACACAGGGGCTAAACGGTAATTTCGGGTCAAAACGGTATCCGCCGTTGACCCGCTTTGCACCGAAAAGCGTGCCAAAGTCAATGGTCTCTAAAGTCATCAAATTATATGTCTAAAGATTTGTTTTGACGATACGAATCCAACGGTATGTCCAATTTTGGATTCCGATGAGCGGTGCACAAAATCGCCCGTTGAGTTGGACCGTGGGGCCCGCAAAACGGCGATCCAGTCAACTGTCTCGGAATCAGACCAAATTTGGCATACAGGACCAGAAAAATGATACGGTCCTGTTGGCTTAAGTTTCGTCTCGATCTGACGAACGTGCACAAAGTAATTGGAGAATTTCGAAAAGGGCCGATACGGTGATTTTCGACGGATACGCATCAAATTCGTCGTGCACACGCGACTAATTTGAATTCCGTCAAAGCCCACACGACCACGAAGCTGTTACGCAACTTTCGATGTTTTTGGTTCGCGACCACGTCGCCCGGATTGGCGGGACGCACGTCGTGTGGATGAATTTCAAAGTTTTCGAAAACAATTTTCTAAGTTTTTTTCTAATTTTTAGATCGATTTTTCTTGGTGCATAATAGACAAAACTAAAATCCGTAAACAGCGTCTAGAAGCCGTATATGTTGTCTTCAAGATTGTCAAATTAGATTTTGAAAAATCAATTCGGATTGGGAGATATTGGTCTTCCAATATGGGGTGAACACTGTCATTACAGAACATGAGTTCTGTGATTTTTCTCCGATTGCGACTAAATTTTTCGTCGCGATCGGATCGATCTATCCTAAACTAGTTTGTAGGGGTTCTAGTTGGTTAGGTTGTCTTCTAAACGAATCAATTGGTTCGAGGTTTGGTCGAGTAACGAGGGAGAAATCAGAGTACGAAAGTAGGTACCTGGCTGCGGCTGTGTCCTCTGTTCTTGTGCGCGGGTTGGCCTCCCGGCGTTCGTCCGGCGGTGCAGGCGGCGTGCGGCGGTGGCGCGGTACTGCAGTAGGACAGGGATGTTCGCCTAATCTAGGCGAACAGGTTGGGAGGGTTGTGGATCAAGGAGATGTCGAGTGGTTTGGGGAATTCTCGAAATCGACTCTCCGTTTATATAGGGGTCGGCTGATATATTTATGGATTTCTTTTGAATCCAATTTTAATTCAAATCGATTGGGTTTAGGCTTATCCATTGGAGAATAGGATTAGCATGGGTAGGAAAAATTTGAATTAAAAAAAAATCAAGATTTGATTGAGTTTTAATCAAATCAAATCTTAAAAACTTACCATACTGTCGGGTTTTACACAGGCTCCGGGGGGGGGGGGGGGGGGGGGGGGGGGGGGGGGGAGGGGATAGTGAACAGTGCGTGCACTGTTCACATGCTTTGTTTTTTTTCTTTTTCTTTTTCTTTTCTTATCTCTTTTCTTATATTTATATATATATATATATATATATATATATATATATATATATATATATATATATATATATTATATATATATATATATTATATATATATATATATATATATATATATAATATATGTACATATATAAGTATATGTATATATCCTTATATATACACCATAAAGCTATTTAAATCCAACTACAATTTAATTGCTATCTATCAAATATATAATTAAACATATATATTAAATTTACAATAAATCAATTCAACAATAATAATAATAATAATAATAATAATAATAATAATAATAATAATAATAATAATAATAATAATAATAATAATAATAATGAATATTTAATCACAAAAATCACTTTAAATTTTAATAAAAAATAATAAAAGTTGACCCAATGGGTGAACTTTACCACACCCCTTATTTGGGTCCAGAAAACTGTACAATTTTTATTAAACATTATTTAATAATAAAATATGTACAATAATAAAATAATTAAAAACACAATATAAATTTCTAAAATAAATTAAGAAATATTTGCATACACATAAAATAGGCCTACATGGTCGTCTTTGGTCCACTTCATGCCTACATGGGCTTGGAATTGGTTTGGGTCCGGTTCGGGCTGACTGGGTACAACCGGGTCATCTAAAAATCAATATTTTATCTAATAACTAATTAAATGATTTAAATGAGTCTTTCCACAACTTGGCCTGGTTTTCCTAGTTCGGGCATTACTATGGCTAGACCTCCCTTAGCATGACTAATACACTAGTCAAGGCTCACTGCTATATCTTCTGTGCCACAATTCCCAGACGTCTTGTGCTCCAAAACTCAACAATGGCTAAGGTCATATTTAATAATAATAATTTAATAAAAAATACTTATAAATTCCATAAATTCCTATTTAAATCAAATAAATAATAAAAAATAATTCAAAAATTCAGGGGTGTTACACAGGAGTACTGGCAAGTTGTGCCAGTATATCGAAGTTTTGGGGCTTGGCTAGCCCCGAACATTCTCCTTTCGTAAAGGCTTGTCGAAATGGGCCTCTACATGCTTCTGTTTATTGGCTACTGGAGGCCTGGATGGGCCCTCTTCCTGGACAGCAGGGACGGTGCAAGGAGGCACCACCTCGACGGCAGCTTCGTTAGGTTGGGCGTTCTAATGTGAGCGCGTCTGTACAGGAAGTGCCTCTTCCGCAGAGGAAGAGACCATGCAGCAAGACTTGATCTTCCTGCCCTTGGTTTTGGAGGCAGAGCGTACCTCCGGTTGAGTAACCTCGGAGACAAGATCAGGGTGAACCCATAAGACCTCTTCCCGAGATGCGGTGAGTGGGATGAGTCCACTAACGTTGTTACGAGTAGGTGGCAAGTTTACCACCTCCATTGTCGCCTTTGGGATGGGGACGACGCCATCTTACATTGTGGTTGGCGGCAAGGTGCCAAATTGGAGTGACACCAGGTTGGCCGAGACTGTTTTCTCCTCGTAGTCGACGGAGATAACATCCGCATTGATCATGCACTGGATGTAATTCTTGAGGACGTAGCAGTCCTTAGTTGGATGTCCGACAAACCGATGGTAGTGACAGTACCTCGGATGGTCCACTTTCCCAACCTCGTCGGGACGCTTCGGGTCTGGTAACTTGATCTTGTCACCCTGCTTCAATATCTCGAAGAATTGCAGGGTGTCTTTATCGTTGAAAGAATAAACCTCCTTTGGCCTTGGTGCAAGTGGAGGCTTCTGAGTGGGTGCTAATGCACCTTTGGAGGCATTGACAGTCAATGCCTGCTTTCCCTTCGTCTCGTCCAGGGTTGTTGGCTGCAGGCCGTTTTTTCTTATCCTCAAAGGCAGGGAAACTATCATGCCCGGGGGTAGTCTGAAGCAGGCTTGTCGGAACCGTTCGATGAATGCTCGAGCTGTTTCCTTCTCCTTCAGACGCACCTCTATGAGGGACGCCATTGTCATGTCCTTCCCTCTGTCGTAGAAACGATCGAGGAAAAGACACGTCAAGTCGTCGAAGGAAGATATAGAGTTGTCGGGGAGACTGCAGTACCAGTCGTAAGCTACTCCTTTCAGTGCCCCGACAAATATGCTGGTGAGTAGTGCATCCTCCTTCGGAAGATGTCCCATTTGAGACTGGAAGTACGTCAGATAGCGGCACGGAGAGTCCTTCCCGTCGTATGGCGTCAATATTTATGGTTTATATTTGGGAGGATAAACCACTTTGTTCCATTCGAGGGGGTATGGTTGTGGGATCCCCATCTTCTGGCGCTCCTCTTGTCTGTTCTTGTACTCAAAGTGCTCGCACAAGTCCCTGATCATCTCAACCACGTCTTCCGTGGAGCTGGGAGTCGGAGAAGGTGGTACAGCCTGGAGTTGAGAATTTGATGGCTCCGACATCCGTGGTGCCTCGCGGCGATCTGTATCCAAGGATACCCGTTGAAGGGGTACACTTGATTCTCCATTGGCTCCTGGGTCAGGACCGGTAGAAGGTGCCCTGGCCAAAGCAGACCGTATTTCAATCACTGCTTGAGTCAGTATTTGCATGGAGGTAGAGAGGGTTTTGAGTCCTCCCTCCAGGGTATCCATGCGCTGGACGAGGTCTGCTGGTGGCGCATCTGACTTGGTATCACCCCCAGTCATGTATACTGTCATGACACGTCTGGAAGTGGATGGATCGGTTGAGGCCTCGCTTTCGGCCTCGCTCTCTTGTAGGAGAGAAACTTCCCCCGGAGCTTCGTCTTGGCTACCCCCAACTACGTTCTGGAGGACACCCTCGTCTTTGGGAGAAGTATCAGCAAGGGCCTGACTACCTCCAGTTCTGTCTTGGAGGACTTCTTCGTCTTCGAGACGCAGATCCACAGGGGCTAGACTACCCCCAGCTACATCCGGGAGGCTAACTTCGTCTCCAGGATGAAGATCTACCCCAGCTGTGCTGTGGAGGACATCTTCGTCTTCAGAAGGAGGATCAACAAGGGCTTGACTACCCCTAGCTTCCTCCAAGATCTTCTTCCTCCCCCGAGTGCCTTCAAACACTCTAGAGGACGGGATAGTTGTCTTGGTTTTCCTCGGCTGGCTCTTGGACGAGGACGAGGAATTGCCAGTCGCCTTTCGGATTGACGAGGAGTTAGAGATTACATTGCATGAAGCAACCTTTAGTTCTGGCTCCTCTTCAATTGACACCTTCTTTCCGAGGCGACGTCGGAGGGGTGTTGATGATTGCAGCTGCGGGAACACTGACTGTCTTAATGGTGGGACTGCTGTTTTGTAACAACAGTTGATGGTGACTACATCATAGGTATGCCCTGTGAGGGGCGCATTGTGCTTGTCAATCGAGTCTCCTGATCGGCATTTGTGAGTGATCACGTTACGCAGATCGTTGGAGGAGAGTGCCACCTTCGCACCCCCATCAGGCGCATGGCAAGGCCAAACGCCGGGATGGTCAAGCGAATGCTGCGCCCCCTGATCCAACGTAAAACATGCGCTCAGATCAGTAGTAGGGGAACAACATTTAAAGTGACTTGAACGAACCTCAGACGCACAACCAATGGAGGCACGGGAGTTCAAGACCACAGGGTTTGCCTTGCTCGACTCGGTTGCGAACGCAGCAGATGCGCCCAAGTGAGACAAGAACTTTGAAGGTCGGCTCGTTTCTGGCGCAGAAGCACCCGAGTCGACCTTATACAGCTTACCATCAGCAGCGCATGATTGTGAGCGCATGCTTCTTGTTTACTGTCGACATAGCACGTTTGGGGCGCATGGCCCGTACTTTCTTGGACTTCTTCGTACCAGTCCGCTGGGGTGTATTGTACTCAGAGTCCAAATTCTTCTTGCCACTACAGCGAGTGAGTCTGTCAAAGACAGAGACCTTCTATGGCGCATCAGAGGTAATGCGCAGGGCATTAGCTGTGTCCATGCTCCGTCGATGCATCTTCCTCGCCTGAGAGGAAGATGGCTGAGGAATGTGGTCAGCCGCACATTTCTACGAGAGAAGCGCTGCACCGGTGGACGCATCTTGGCTGCTGAGGACGTCAGCAGGAAGGGTAGGCTACATCGGCACATCCCCTTCGGTGGTGGCGCCAGAGGCGTCGACCGTGCGCACCCAAACTTGGCGAGTCTTCTTCGGCTTCGGCAGCCGCTCCGAAGGACTAGCACTGCCTTCAGAGATGAACTCCTTATACGCTTGTTGATTGAGGCGTACGACCAACGTCTTGTGGGAGGATCCCACCTTCACGTCGTCGGATTGCGACACAACTTTCTCGGTGGAGGAGAAAGAGGTCCCCAGCAGGGTCGCCAGCTTATGTGCTATTAAAATCTTTTGATTGCAAATTTCAATTACAAATAGAACAGTGTTACAATGTAGGACTTAGATGTAGTCCTAGGAGTACACTTTTGTTTATCTGGGTCCCTTATGCCGATGGAGCAAGTGGTAGTGCGTTGACTCCGTTGATGATCTGACGACTGTTCTCGGTTCTCTGAAGGTCTGAGTTGCTCTGGGTGCTGGAGCTTGCGGAGAGGAAGAAGATGTTGAGTGTCTGTATCTGCCTCTGTGTGTGGGTGTTCGTCGGTTCGTAGGTCTGTCTCTGTGTGTGGAAGAAGAAAATGATCCCTCTATTTATAGCTTTGCAGGCTGGCTGCTCATTGTAGGGTGTAAAAAATTCTGACACGCTGACATAAGACCAAGTCAGCCAAAGGCCATACGCTCAGCCAAAGGCCATACGCTCAGTGCAAAAGTCATACACCCAGTGAATATTTTATTATTTCTCGACTAACAGCACAGCATATGCTCAGTGGGGAATGAATCTGACACTTCGTCTTTCGTGCAAAAAATAGATGTTTTAGGAGAATTAACCGTCGTATGGATTTTCGAGAGTTGATTTTGTCTTTTATGAGGACAGCTCATTAGCCATCATGAATGCACAGCCATCATTACTGTTATTTCTGACAGTCTATCAGCCATCATATCCGCAACACGACGCTCGAGAGATATTTGTCAGTTATTGGGAGATATGGCATATTCGAGAAGATTGAGGACAGCCACGTGTCTACTTCTCCAGTTATACGACTCCTCATCAAGACAGCGTATGTACTTCATACGACTCCTCATCAAGGCAGCGTATGGACTTCATACGACTCCTCATCAAGGCAGCGTATGTACTCCATACGACTCCTCATCAAGTGAGCGTATATACTCCATACGACTTCTTGTCACCCAAGTGAGCGTATAGACTCCATATGACTCCTTGCTATCCAAGTCAGCGTATGCAAGACATACGTATCCAAAAGACAGTGTATGGACTCCGTACGACTCCTCTTCAAACAAGACAGCGTATGCTAGTCATACTTCTCCAAAAGACAGCGTATCAAAGCAAATGTATTCAGAATGACTTCAAATGTACAGTCAACACACGTTCTCATGTGTCCTGTATTCGGTTACCCACTTATTCAGAAGTTATGCAACATGGCATTCATGCCATCAATCTCTCCTGGATATACTCCACTACTCTCAACCGCACTCCAACGTGTCGCCACCAAAATTCGCCATGCATCCCTGCAGTTATGCACACGTCAAGTAACTGACTGAGCGTATGTCCTGAGCAGTTATCCAGAACTCTATAAAAGAGAGTTTCTCCACCTTCAACAGACACCACATTCAATTCAGAGAGAACAGAGAGATTGCCCAGTTGCTATCCAAGTTCTTCGAGGTCCGAGCCTTCTTTATCGCATCGTCCAAGGGATGAAGTGATCGTCTTCTAGATCAAATTCCCACAGTTGTAATTTTCTCAGAAACACAATAAATAAATAGAATTTATTTATGGAAAACAAATTGGCGACTCTGCTGGGGAAAGTTGTCGCCTATAACGAGACAACAACAACTCAATGCGATACTTCGTCGATCGGTTCGACGAAGAAGATGATGGTCATATAATTCGACCAATCTGCTTACGAAGAAATGCTCAAGGCGAAGGAGGGTCGAACGGCTTCCTCCGTTTTTGTCTCTTCCAAGAAGAAGGGACGTTCTGTCTATGTCCCTAAGTCTTCTCCGGCGGCCCGAGATGCTTCTGTCACTTCCCACGCTGACAAGAATATGTCTCCAACCTCAGCGAAGCACGCCTCGGCTTCTCTGAATACAGCAACAGTGGCTTCTCCTAGTCACGCTGACAAAATAGGTTCTTTAGCCAAGTCAGGGTGTCCAAGGAAACCCATCTCTGGATATGTCAAAGTCTCTTCTTCTTCTACTCCTACGACAGCAGTCGGCTCTTTAGCCATTGATGACTCTGTGCGTATGGCAATCATTGACCAACCATACTCTAGTCAAAAGGTAGCGTATGACAAGAATGTCTAAAAATTCCCCCACATCTTGCACATCTTGTGTCAACCAAGGAGAACGACTCTTTAGTCAACTCCTCTGCTCCTAAGGTTTTTACCTCTGGAGTTAATTTGAATAGTACTCTTACTAGATCAAACAAAGGAAAACGCCTTTTGGCTGCTTCCTCTAAAGATGGATTATTACCGACTTCCAGTCGGAATAATATTCATCTTCCTTCTCTCAAAATTTTCCGATCCGAGAAAGGCAAATTGCAAGTATCCAGGACTGATACCAAAGTTGTACCTCCTATAGACCTTCGTAACAAGCTTAACTGGAATCGTCTTGGTTCTACTTCCGGCATAAAGAAGCCTTATCAAACTGGGACAAGTATAATGGACCCTGATGCACAATATGCTAAGAACTATATCGCTCAGATCAATCGGTCTTTATACATTCAAGAACCAAAAAGACAGAAGAATAAAAGACAAGTTTCTACACAGAGACTGTCTCCAAACACTTCCCTGTATGTTTCCGCAGATCTCCGGGAACATCTGCAAAACAAGTGGAGAATCAACACTCCATCTGTCTCTGACATTGCTCATGTTCGTCATGAAGAGCATTATTGTAACTTCCAACCTCGGGTCGTGATCCAGTATTATTGTTCACCGAAAAGACGATCTGTCTTCGAACGAATTCAACATGAACCAATACCAGACGAAGACGAACCTCTTTATGCTTCCGTCAACATGACCTCCAGAAATACTGGGGGTAGAATACGATCTGATTCTATGTTAGATTCTGAAGACGATGTTTACCTCGGCACCAGATCCAGAACCAGAGCTTCGACCAGTATTTCTTCTTCTTCTCATCCAGATGATAATCCTGAGACCACGGAGGACTTCCTAGAAGAGTCCAACTTTCCAGTATTAACTCCCGTGAATAGCCCCGGGAAAGATGCTGACTCTCATAGCGATGATTCAGAACAAACTGTTTCATCGTCGATACCTCGAATGATTACCATTTATATGGTAGATGGCAATCACGAACTTTCAACTAGCACTAAGGCTCATAAACAAAGGATTTCTTCCTTGGAACAACAGTTACGAGCCATGGCGGATACATTGACTGCTATGCATACTCTTATATAAGCTCAGCAACAAACTCAGCAAGTTCAACAAACAGTACCACCAGTGGTATTAAATACTCCTGATGCCCCAAACCTGGAACCTTCTACTATTCCGGGGGTACAGTCTAATGTTCATGTACAGCCCACTCCAAGTCAGTCCGGAGCTAGGGGTGGTACATATACTGCAGTCCCTCCTCCAAATTATGTCCAACAAACAACGACACCACAATCTTCCAGAGCGGTCACTGAAGAGTTGAAGAATCTTCGGTCTCAATTTGAAGCGTTCAAGCAAAAGAACGGCTTACAAAGATTAGGTATCAAGCAGCCTTACCCCATACAACGGAAGGATGTATCGTACCCCCTAAAATACAAGTCTCCGACCATCTCTTTCTTTGATGGGACCACCTCCCCAAGTCAGTTCATCAATCACTTTGAGGTAATGACTGATCAGCTGCAACCGAGCGATGCCCTCCTCACTCGGGTATTTGTTGGTTGTCTTAAAGGAATCGCTTATGAATGGTATCGAAGTCTCCCTGATGGGTGCATTACTTCGTTTGCCGGGTTCAAGCAGATGTTTCTAGAACGATTCTTTGAAGGCATTAACGACATGACCATGTCAGCCCTTATACGAATCAAACAGAAAAATAATGAAAGCACTGAGAGCTTCATTGAAAGATTCAGAAGAGAAGCTCTAAAAATGCCTCTCGGAACTCCCGATGCCGTCACTATCGACACTTGCAAGTCGAACCTCTTACCAATCATCAGCATGTGGACATGATCCACTCAGTTCCAAGATTGGCCTTCCTTCATCGTCAGTGCCAAAGCTGCCGAAGTCAGTACTGAGACTTTCAAAGGTCTGGGGGTACACATGACTTCCAAAGAATCAAGTCAAAGTACTAGCAATAGTGCACGACCCAACAATCGCGAAGGAAAAGAGACTATCGAAGTCAATCTCCAGAGCAACAATCAAGAGGTAATGTCTGCCCAAGCTACCCCAGCTCCAACAAATCAACAACAGAGACCTCCTCGACCGAAGGAAGAATACTCTTTCGACGATGATGTTCAAGGCATCTTCGAATGTCTACTTAAAGGTAACAAGATACAACTGCCAGATATCAAAAAGCCTAATAAAGCCAACAAGACGGATCATCCAAAATACTGTCCATATCACAGAATGCTGGGTCATACAATCCGGTCTTGCTTCGTATTAATAGGAAAGATCCAAGAAATGATCAAATCAGGAGCTGTGACACTAACACCTAAAGACAAGACAGTCACAGCAAATGTGATTTCGATGCAGTTCGGTGACTTCCCTCCGTTATTGGTGGAAAATGGGATTGTCCCTATCCCCAAAGCAACCCTTGAAGTTGTGAATATTCTACCAGCCCAGAATGAAGGACTTGTTCCCGTCACCACTAAAAAGGGAGAGATTATGTGGATCCACCCCGATTTAGTGACGGAGTTCGAGACATCTTTTTCTTCTCCTTGGAAGGCTCCTCTGTCTAAAAAGAAACCTAGAAAGACTAAGTCATGCCATATGACTTCTAGCATCACACCCAATCTTTCTCTAACCTCTACTTTCATCCTAGCAGAAAAGTCACCCCCTACAGAGATAAAAACTGTACCTCGATCCGAAGACAGATACAAACCTGCGTTTCATCTATATAGTTCACAATCTCGTAAATTAATGGCGAAGATGGGTTATGATCTAGCCACTGCTCCTGGTTTAAGCTCCGACAAAGGACTCCGAGCACCTCTAGCCCTCACTTTAAGATATAATCAATCCCGTGTTGGCCTCGGTTTCTGGACTGAAGCTCTCATCAAGCACCAAAAAACCAAGAACAAGATGAAGGATTGCAACATGGTTTCGGTAGACTCTGAACCTGAGCCTGAAGTCGAAGCTCTCGCCGGAACCCGGTCAGGAAAAACATATCTGAAAGATTACGCTGAAGCTCCTGAGAAAACTCCTGATGTCCCTCCGGTTGCAGCTCCAGCACCCATCTCTAACGAAGGATCTTCAAATGCTCCTGCTGAGACGATTCCCTCTAAACCAACAACAGCCGACAAAGGGAAGCAACCTGCCCGCTTCGACAAACCAATCAAGAAGTCTTTTTCTCCCGGATTGCAGAAGCTATATAATTTTGACATTCTGGCTCAACTTGCTAACACTCCAGCCAGGTTGTCCATCTTCGAACTTTTCCGTTTATCCAAAAAAACTCGGGAAACGTTAAGTAAAGCTCTACTGCAAGCAGACTCTTGCCTGACTCATCTGAAGAAGCCGAAAGCAGAGCCAGTGACTTGCCTACATTGCAACAGTGTCTTGGGAATCATTCTGAACATCACTTTTACCCAAGACGATATGCTTCTAGAAGACAATCGTCATGATCGGCCTCTCTACTTCACTGGGTACATTGACACGATGAAGGTCGACCGTATTCTAATTGATCCAGGATCAGCTCTAAGTATTATACCTAAGAGTCTCTTGGATGCCTTAGGAATTCCAGTTCATCATCTAGTCAAGACAGTCATTACCATTTTAGGGTTCAATCAAGGCAAGAGCGAACCTCTGGGGAAAATTCGCCTAAAAATACAAATAGGAAATTTCCGGGCGAGTGTCACATTCTACGTGATCGAGTTAGTTGGATCTTACAACTTGCTCTTGGGAAGACCTTTTCTCCATAAACACAATATCGTCCCCTCCACTCTTCACCAGTACTTCAAATACATTGATAAAAAGGGAGAAGTTCAAAAGGAAGTCACGGACATTAATCCTGTCAGAGGAGTCGAAGCTTACTACAGTGACTCTCGCATGTACAAAGATGAGTATTCAAAAGTCTTACAAGCTATGGATGATGATGAGACATCAAAAGTTGACACCTTTGTTATTCCTGTAAAAGGGCGTATCACTCATCCGCGGTCTACTAAATCATATGAAGAAAACCTACTGATAATTCCTGTCAGTGGATGTACCACTTCATTGCCTTCCCAAGCTCCACAAAGTTTGCTGATAATCCCTGTCAGTGGATGCACCACTCTCTCACCATCTTCTCAGGCTAGACCAGATACTCTAGTCATTCCAGTCAGTGGACGCACTACTTATCCACGATCCTCTTCAAGGGAGCTCACCTTTTCTGAGCCTTTTGTTATCGATCTTAATCGAAACAAAACTTCTGCTCGCTCTTCTTCTCCCCCTTTAGTCATTAATTTGACAAAATCTACTAAGGCTCAGCCTTCTTCTGTAAATACAACATCTGATATTAATAAAGCATCTCCTTTGCAGTATATTGATGTTTATAATCATGTACAAAGTTATTTACATTTGCTAGATAGCTTAGAGCCACTAACTATAGGAGTTGTTCAAACTCTTCATACAGAAGTATCATTAGAGTCTGTACAAAATTCGTACTTCCTTGTTCCTATTAGAAAGTCAGGAGAAGCTCCAATATTCTTCTGCAAGGGCCCCAGAATCCTCCTAATCTGGAAGACGACGACAAAAATGATGATATCGGAAGGTTACAACTACGTCGCTACAGTCAGCAGTCCAAAAATATCATCAAGAACATGGGCTATGACTTCAGAACCAGCCTCAGTAGTGGAAAAGGAAGAAGAATGCATGTTCGAATTCCTTCCTTGAAATACGGAAGGACAAAAAGCGGATTGGGTTACATTACTCCTACCCCCTTCATCAACACAGTCCATGAGGATCCAGAATTCGACAGAGACGAACGATCTGATTCTTTCGATTCCTTTTCTTGGGATTTCGACACAAGTATTGGCGATTTTCATCGTTCTACTCTATCGGCCAATATGGTCTCCGCCAACGGTCCGCAAGAAAATGATAAAGATGAAGATGATTTTGAAATATCACCCGAATCGGAGCAATGGGCTCAAAGATTAGACAACCAATAGGAATTCAGGTTCGAGCAAAGAGAACCTCCTACTGAAGATAAATTGATCCAAATTGATGTTGGTGAGGAGGGATCCCCCACGCCAATATTCATCAGCAAAAGTCTTTCAGAAACAGATAAACAAGACATGATCAAGCTTATTCATGATTATATCGATGTCTTCGCCTGGAGCTATAAGGATATGCCAGGGCTAGATTCGAAGATCGCAACACACAAACTTAATATCATGCCGAATGCTAAACCGGTCAAACAACAACAGCGACGATTTCGTCCAGACATTATGGATGCAATTGAAGCTGAAGTCAACAAGCTTATGGCTTCCGGATTTATCCGAGAGAAACAACATCCTGAGTGGATGGCTAACATTGTTCCTGTTCTCAAAAAGACTGGCAAGATTCGAGTCTGTATAGACTTTCGCGATCTCAATGCGGCTTGTCCTAAGGACGAGTTCCCTCTTCCAATCACCGACGTCATGATCGATAACACGTGTGGTTTCGAACAAATGTCATTTATGGATGGGTATTCGGGGTACAACCAAATCAAAATGTTTCCAGACGACAAGAGACATACTTCCTTCAGAATGCCGATCGGTACATACTGTTACACAGTGATGCCGTTTGGTCTCAAAAATGCAGGAGCAACGTATCAGCGAGCAATAAGCACTATATTCCGCAAACATCTCCGGAAAATAGTCGAATGCTATGTTGATGATATTGCAGTCAAGAGTTGACAAAAGGAGGATCATATCCAAGATTTGAAGACTATCTTTGATTTAATGCGTCAACATCAACTTAAGATGAACCCTACTAAGTCCTTCCTGGGCGTCTCTAGTGATAAATTTCTCGGCTTCGTCATTACCGCTAAAGGTATACATGTGGATCCCGAGAAGATCAAAGCCATCCAAGAGATGCGTCCTCCACGCACCTTAAAAGAGCTACGAGGATTTCAAGGAAGAATTGCTTATATCAGGAGATTCGTCTCTAACTTATCAGGACGCTGCAGACTGTTCAACAAACTTCTGAATAAAGGTGTGTCCTTCATCTAGAACGAAGAATGTCAAAAAGCATTTGACGACATCAAACAGTACCTCGTGAACCCTCCGGTTTTGGTACCTCCCGTCTCGGGAATACCATTCCTTCTATATGTTCGAGCCATGGATCATTCTCTCGGTGCATTGCTCGCCCAGAAAAACAAAAATGGCCATGAACAGGCTATTTATTACCTCAGTCGCACAATGACAGGTGCTGAACCGCATTATTCTCCAATTGAGAAAGAATTCCTAGCATTAATGTTTGCCGTTCAGAAGACGCGATATTACATCATCGGTCAAATGATTCATGTCATTTCCAGAGTGAATCCCATCAGGATTATGATGAAGAAACCCGGTATTCTCAACTCCAGACTGGCTAATTGGGGAATCTTGTTAGCTCAAGATGACATGCATTATATTCCTCAAAAATCAGTTAAAGGACAGGCTCTTGCTGATTTTCTGGCAGCTCATGCAGTTCCAGAGGATTCTAAATTATACGATGAGATTCCAGATAAAGTTATGGATTCAAATCAGGTTTCTAAAGAAACTCCTACCTGGCGTCTATTCTTTGATGGAGCATCTAGAATGGGTCCCAATGGCGATATTGTCGCCGGAGTCGGGATTGTTCTTGTATCTCCGGAAGGGCTAACTATTCAGAGGGCTTATTCTCTGGATCAATCGTGTTCAAACAATGTAGCCGAATACAATGCGTTACTCACCGGTCTTCAACTTGCTAAACATCTGGATATTCAGTATTTAGAACTTTATGGAGACTCCAAACTTATCGTCAATCAAATCAGAGGTACATACGAAGTCCGTCATCAGGATTTGATACCTTATCACCGAGCAGCACTCTCTATGGCCTCTTCCTTTGAAGGTTTCTTTATTGAACACGTTCGGCGAGCCTGTAATACAGAAGTCGATGCTTTGGCTAATCTTGCCGCTGTGCTAGCCATACCGGTCAGACGTCAACAATTGATAGTGGTTTATAACCGGGAGCTATTCTACGTCGAGAATAATTTGGCTTTGGGTTTTTCCCATGACCCAGACAAAAATTCTCTCAACCCTGATGAATTTAATTCCTCCAACCTTAACACTGGATTAGGGTTTGACAGAGCATCCTCGTCTTCTTCTGATTCTACTATGGAATACGTCTTTTCCAACAAAACGGAAGCCATGACCAAAGACTGGAGACGTCCATTTCTAGACTTTGTATTGTATGACATACTTTCCGATAATCCGAGCGAAGCAGCGTCTATCCGGCGTCGATCTCTCAGATTCTATTATAATCATCCGACAAAGACACTATATCGTCGGGCCTATGACGGTCTTCTCCTCCGATGCATCGCTGGTGAGGAAGCACAACGGATTATCCGTGAAGCACATGATGGTATCTGCGGAGCCCATCAACCAGGTCCTAAACTTCAAGATCGCATCCGATGTATGGGTTATTATTGGCCCACGATGGTGGCTGACGCCATTCGATATGCCCCGAAATGTAAAGCCTGTCAAATCTATGCAGACTTTATCCATCAACCGTCAGAGTTCTTACACCCGACAGCGGCATCATGGCCCTTCGAGGCCTGGGGCATGGACATCATTTGTCCCATCAACCTACCGTCATCAAAAGGACACCGGTTTATTCTAGCAATAACCGACTACTTTTTCAAATGGGCTGAAGCAATCCCGCTATCCGAAGTCAAAACTTCTAACGTCATCAACTTCGTCAAGCATCATGTCATCTATCGATTTGGTGTTCCTCGGCGTATTATCCATGATAATGGACCACAGTTCGTCAGTCAGAAATTTACTCGATTCTGCGACGACCATTGAATCAATAACCTAGCTTCTACAGCATATAATCCAACAGCTAATGGATTGGCAGAAGCTTTCAATAAAACCATCATCAAACTCCTGAAAAAGTTCGTTTCTTCTAACAAACGCAACTGGAGCGGGAAGCTTGGTGAATGTTTATGGGCCTACCGCACCACAGTTCGCAATGCAACCGGGTGTACGCCTTTCTCTTTGGTATACGGGTGTGAAGTTGTCCTTCCCCTCGAGATCCAGATTCCTTCTCTGAGAATCGCAATCTCCAATGAACTTACAACGGAGAACAATGATCATCTTCGACTTCAAGAGCTAGAAGCTCTAGACGAAAAGCGATTGTACGCTCAACAAAATATCGAGCTGTATCAGGCCCGAATTTTAAAAGCTTTTAACCGGAAGGTGAAAGTCAGAGCATATCGAAAAGGAGAACTTGTTCTTACCGTCAAACGTCTGATGACTATGACACATATGAGCAAAGGCAAGTTCGACGCGAAATGGGAAGGCCCATTCGTCGTAAACAAAGTCTTCTCAAACGGAGGATATCAGCTTACCTCTATGGATGGTAAAGTCACGATATGATGCCTATCAACGGCAAATTCTTAAAGAAATATTATGTATAAATCTCGTTAATATATGATATTTTTATCTGCTGCGATTATTCCCCAACAAATATAAAATTAGAGTTTATTCTTTCCCACAAAAGTCGTCTCGATATCGTTATCCCCAGCGAAAATTGATATTCTACCACATATCATCTTCCCAGAGAATTTGATATTATGTCTTATTAGATCCCCAGCGGATTTAATAAAGATCTCATATAGAAAATCACGTCCATATTACCTCTGAATTTTCTATCCCAGTATCATATTTTCTATTCTATGAAAATGATATCTAGTCTTTTGATTTCCGAGTCCAAAGATCATGAAAAATTGAGTTCAAAGATATCTTTATATCTGAATTCTATTTTCTCTAATCAGTATTAAACTAAAATTTTTGGTTTAATATCATCTGATGAAATTACAAAATTCATTTGTATATTTTATTCTATTGAAATATGTCATGTATTATTTACCTCTGAACATATTTTCTACAAAAACATCATACACAAAATCGAAATCAGGTCAAAGTGCTCATTTCCTCAGTCAAAATCAAAATACTGATTACAAGTGAGTACAAACTCGTGCCAGCGTGTCAAGACTTATTCCCACTTTGAGTTCAAAGTAATTTCGAACTTTTAAAAATTATAAAGTTCGAAAACTTTGAAGGGGATCTTGTAGGGTGTGAAAAATTCTGACACGCTGACATAAGACCAAGTCAGCCAAAGGCCATACGCTCAACCAAAGGCCATACGCTCAGTGCAAAAGTCATACGCTCAGTGAATATTTTATTATTTCTCGACTGATAGCACAGTATACGCTCAGTGGGGAATGAATCTGACACTTCGTCTTTCGTACAAAAAATAGCTGTTTTAGGAGAATTAACCGTCGTATGGATTTTCGAGAGTTGATTTTGTCTTTTACGAGGACAGCTCATTAGCCATCATGAATGCACAACCATCATTACTGTCATTTCTGACAGTCTATCAACCGTCATATTCGTAACACGACGCTCGAGAGATATTTGTCAGTTATTGGGAGATATGGCGTATTCGAGAAGATTGAGGACAGCCACGTGTCTACTTTTCCAGTTATACGACTCCTCATCAAGACAGCGTATGTACTTCATAGACTCCTCATCAAGGCAGCGTATGGACTTCATATGACTCCTCATCAAGGCAGCGTATGTACTCCATATGACTCCTCATCAAGTGAGCGTATATACTCCATACGACTTCTTGTCACCCAAGTGAGCGTATAGACTCCATATGACTCCTTGCTATCCAAGTCAGCGTATGCAAGACATACGTATCTAAAAGACAGCGTGTAGACTCCATACGACTCCTCTTCAAACAAGACAGCGTATGCTAGTCATACTTCTCCAACAGACAGCGTATCAAAGCAAATGCATTCAGAATGACTTCAAATGTACAGTCAACACACGTTCTCATGTGTCCTGTATTTGGTTACACACTCATTCAGAAGTTATGCAACATGGCATTCATGCCATTAATCTCTCCTGGATATACTCCACTACTCTCAACCGCACTCCAACGTGCCTCCACCAAAATTCGCCACGTGTCCCTGCAGTTATGTATACGTCAAGTAACTGACTGAGCGTATGCCCAGAGCAGTTATCCAGAACTCTATAAAAGAGAGTTTTTCCACCTTCAACAGACACCATATTCAATTCAGAGAGAACAGAGAGATTGCCCAGTTGTTGTCCAAGTTCTTCGAGGTCCGAACCTTCTTCATCGTATCGTCCAAGGAATAAAGTGATCGTCTTCTAGATCAGATTCCTACAGTTGTAATTTTCTCAGAAACACAATAAATAAATAGAATTTATTTATGGAAAACACTCATGTGTGCATATGTAGGATGCACCTGATTGTGGGGATGCCACTGTAGGAGCGTAAAAAGTGCTTCAAAGAAAGAGTCATCCATTCATAAGTGATCAGTTTTTACACCAAGCAGAGCGGGTAATCTCTTTTATGCCCAAATCTAGGCTAATCAATTTTTGCCTAAGCAGGCTGATCATTTTACGCTTGGGTCTACACCTATGATTTTACGCCAAGGACAGAGCAGCCTCTTTTACGCTGGACAAAGCTGTCAAATCTCTCATTTAATGCAAACTCTGACATGAAGATATTAATGATGGCATTTACCACAGAATTCAATGGAATTTGTCTTATACAAAGACTATTATTGTCGTTTATGGGATCGAGCTACTTTACGCTCACTGTATGGTTTCTTTTACGCACGGAGTTTTTTATGAGTTCTTACGCTCATAAAACAATGTGTGCGTAAAGTCTATTTGAGCCATTTTACGCTCAAGGTTATTCAATAACCACTTTACGCGGGAAACTTATGACAAAGCTATTTTACGCTCATCTTACTGTTTTACGCCCAGAGGATATTGGAGCTATTTTTACGCCCTATTCTTTCTGGCCAGTTTGGAACATGGTTTACCTACATGGCCTTTATGCCATATATTTCGAAGAACGTGTGTACATGTATCCTATTCTTACTGAAATAATGGGACGCGTGTCAACATATGCAAAGGATGACTCTGATCATGGGTGGCAGTTGTTAGCGTAAAGACAGACTTTGATGCTCTTTTACGCACAGAAGCCCCAGTCTATAAATAGACTCATTTTTCTTAAAGACAAGGGACACAGAGAGAACATGAGAGAATAGAGAGATCAGGACTTCGAGATTTTGATTCTCCGGAGCATTCTTCTTCAACTTTTCTTTCAGAACAGAGTGAAGCAAAGCAGAAAAGCATTCGGCCTCGCCATCAGTGCCCAAGTGCGTCGATACCTTTCTGGTGACTTAGTTCTTCTAAGTTGTTCTACTTCAAGCAGTGATCTTCATCATCATCATATGGTCCAAGGAACAAAGTGATCATTTACAAGATCAGACTTCTATAGCAATACTTTTCCAGAATCAAATTTGTACTTCTTGTACTTTTTCTTGTTTTATTTTCAAAACCCAACCTTTGTTTGGCAATTTTGTTAAGTGAAACAAAATGGCGACTCTGCTGGGGACTACCTTCTCCTCTGACGAGGAGGTGATTGCTCAATATAGTGATGTTTCGGTCGGTTCGACCAAAAAGACTCTGGTTGTGCACTTCGACCAGACTGCCTATGAAGAAATGCTCCGAACTGGGGGTGGTTCTCGCTACTCCAATGTTCAAAAGTCTCGCAAAGCACGAAAAGTTTTGATTCCCAAATCCAAAGTGGTTTCTGATCTCTCTGTGACTTCTGATGACAAGGGAATTCTTCCCACTCATGTCGTAGGGGCTCCCATTCGTAACGAGGCGGTCCTTACTTCAGAGTTGCACTCAAAGTGTAATGATT
This sequence comes from Iris pallida, assembly GCA_029216955.1. Taxonomy (NCBI): domain Eukaryota; kingdom Viridiplantae; phylum Streptophyta; class Magnoliopsida; order Asparagales; family Iridaceae; genus Iris; species Iris pallida. The sequence continues at coordinate 1,237,587 of JANAVB010013999.1, forward strand.
TATCTCCCGTTTGTAACGGTGAAGATAATCAGGTTTCACGCCCACTGCGTAAGAATCAAGTTTTATGTTCAGTGGATAAAAACCAAGTTTTACGCTTAAGGCATAAGAATGAGTCTCCCATTTGTAATGTGGCAGATTCTAATGCTTCTGAGTGTAAAAATAAGTCTCCCGTCTGTGACGTGGTAGACACACACAAATTACGCTCCTCGCGTAAAGCAAAATCTCCCGTCTGTGATGTGGTAGATAATCAATTTTCACGCTCCACGCGTAAAGGTAAGTCTCCTGTCTTTGACAGTGTAGATAAAAATCATAACGATGTTTGCACATCTAATATGAGTGTACCTAAACGTGTGCAGCGTAAAAATATTGTTGGTAAAACTTTTGTCCTACACCAACAACCTTCTTATACTGCTTTACGCAAAGTACCAAACTTACAAATTACACGCCATGAAAATGGAGTCCTTCGTGCTAAATCTCAAGATTTACGCACATAACTCCAAACGTGTAAAAATGTACAGTTTGGTTCTGCGAATGAAGCCAGTAATCTTCTTTATACACAAGGGACTAAACATTTTTCTACCCCAAATGTAATAAAGAATAATACTCCATCTGTTCCTTCTGATTTACGTGAATTACTAATGCAAAAACGTAAGAACAGACAATCTCCGGTGACACTCCCCCAAGAAAAACATCATTGTGAATATCACCAGGTTGTGATCAACTGTTGTTGTTCGGCTTCAAGATGGTCAGTTTTTGATCGTTTAAGTTTTAACTTGCTTCAACATCAAGCTGAAAACCATGAAGATGAGCTGTCATATGCATCAGTCAACATGGCATCTCATACTAACAGAGGACGACGACCGAGACGGAACATGTCCCAAACTCCAGGTCAACAACAGTTCAACAGACTTCTTAATTCCTTTGAAGGAGTATATCAGAATACTCGATCAAGAAGACAAAGGCAATTACAGACTTCTGATTCAGAAGTTGGGGGTACTCAATCTTTTGAGTCTAATACCGATGGTGTGGATTCATACTTCTATACTAATCCCTCTATATCTGCAAGAGAGGTTGAATCCTACGCTGTTGGAGATGAACCAGAGACGTCATTTGCTAATACGGCATAACATCTCACTGCCGTGGAGCAATCATTGAAAGACATGCTCAACATGGTGCAAAGCATGCATCAGATAATTTTGAATCAGCAAACTGCTCAACCTACAGTAATAACTCTGGTACCAGTAGCAGCACAAACTCAAGATAGTCAAGGGGCTGATATACCTTCGAATATTCAAGAGCCTGCTGTTAATCAAAATTCTACATCTCCAGATCCCATCATTCCAGAAGATGTACCACCTCCAGTGGGGGTTACGGTACATCTAACGACTATTCAATCAAATGTGCTTCCTCAAACCAGTGAAGCCATTCAAGCAGTGCGTGAACTCAAAGCATAGGTTGAAGTTTTGAGGCACAAAGATCAGCTCCAGAGGTTAGGGATTAAGCAACCTTATCCTCCTTATTGGAATGATGTACCCTTTCCACCGAAGTTCAAGCCACAATCCATGGTTTTATTCGATGAAAAAGCATCTCCCAGTCAATATATCAATTACTTTGATATTATGACTGTACACTTGCAGAAAAATGATGCTCTTCTCACTCGAGTGTTCATCGGGCGTCTGACGGATTCAGCTTACGATTGGTATCGTAGCTTACCCGATAACTCTATTTTGTCTTTTGACGAATTCAAGGCAATGTTTCTCTCCCGCTTCTATGAAGGAGGTATGGACATGAACATGTCCTCCTTAATAGAAATCAAATAAAAGGAGAAAGAAGATACTCGGACATTCATTGAACATTTTCGACAGGCTACTCTCAAGATGCCTCCTGGTATGCCAGATTCAGCGTTGATTGATACATGCAAGATGAATCTGCGACCATCTATTGCTGTCTTCACAGGTTCCTAATTCACAGATTGGGCTTCGTTTATCATAGCAGCAGTTTCTGCCGAGACCAATGGTAGGTTGGCTCGGGAACACGGGATGATTTTCGCTTCAGAAGATAAAGGAAAGAAAAGTAATCCTGGTAATAATCCTGGCAATCGTAATGTGAAAGTAAAAGATACTCTTATGGTCAATCTCTCCAAGAACAAAACGACGCCAAACAATCAGGAATCTTCCAGGCCAAAGGAAGAATACTCTTTTGACGAAAGTGATATCCCAGGGATATTTCAGTATCTGGTGAAAAGTGCAAACTTCAAATTCCAGAGCCAAAAAGGCCTAATGAGGTGAATCTGACTGACAATCCCAAATATTGTATCTATCATAGATACATTAATCATCCTATCAGTGCTTGCTATGTCTTGAAAAAAAAGATCTAAGACCTGATAAATGGTGGCACTATCGCTCTAACCAATGATGACCATACAGTTACAACCAACATGGTCTCTCTTCAATTTGGAGATTTTTCTCCACAGCAAGTCCCAGATGGAATTATCCCAATTTCGAAGACGACTATGAAGATCGTGAATATCCCGCCCGGCAGGGAAGAAAATACAGGATTACTGCCGCTCACATTGAAGAATGGTGAAATCATGTGGGTACATCCTGACTTAATACCTGAGTTGGAAAATGAAAGTAAAACTTTAAAATCCAAGAAAGGTAAGAAAGTCAAAACATGCAACATGATTTCTCATGTTATTACAAATCCTGATGACTTGGATCATCTATGGGATGGCCTTCCTCTAGAAGATAGACTTTAAGGACTAAACATCTGTCCTCCAAGTCTAGCTCCTCCTACCAAGCTCAAGCTTACTCATCAGCAGTGGCTAGCCATGAATAGTGTTCCTTTATACCGGGCTCCAACAGGGATTTCTCCTCGTATCCCGAATCCTTCTCCTCCCTTAACTACAGAGACGTCTATGCTTCATTCTTCCGTAGTTGTAGAGTTTTCTTCCTCTTCCTGTGCTGAAATACCTGTCTAAAGCTTACTGCCTATCCACTTGTATAGTCAGCAATCTGTCCTTCTTATGAGGAAGATGGGTTACGACTTTCAAAAGGTAGAAGGTTTGAATTATGATAAAGGAATACGTCTTCCTTTACAAATTCAAAATCATAATTCCACTGCTGGATTGGGTTCTGAAGTGCCTCGTAACAACCCTCACAAGAAGAAGGCTAAGGGAAGAAAGACTAAATCCTGTAATATGGTACTTCCTTCTCCTGAGTCTGAAGAAGAAACTTTTGCTGGTACAAGATCTGGAAAAGAGTAACACAAAGATTATGAGGGATCCTCCAAAGAAGCAAAAGATGTAGTGGAAACTCTACCAGTTCAACCTTCTCCTGTTCCTGCTAAACCTTCTGTGGTTGAAAAAAGGAAACAGAAGGCAGTACGCTTTGATATCCCATTGAAGCCTGCTTCCAATCAGGGGATGGTGATGAAGCCTTACAAGTTTGACATTCTAGCTCAGTTAGCCAATACTCCGGCTAGACTATCTATATTTGAACTGCTTCGCCTTTTCAGAGAAAACAGAGAGACTTTGAGCGAAGCTTTACTTCAAGCAGATTCATGCTTGGCTCAACTCAAGACTCCTGATAATATACCAATGTCATGCCCGTAATGTCATAGTATGATGGAAGCAATTCTCAACATCACCTTTACACAAGAGGATATGCTATTGAAACACAACAAGCATGATAGGCCTCTATGTTACACTGGATATATCGGATCCACTGAAATTGACAGGATTTACATCGATCCTGGGTCTTCAATTAGTATAATTCTTCAGAGTATGCTAAGACCCCTGAGGATTCCTACTAGTGAGCTGACTTACACTAGTACTACGATAGTCGGTTTTAACTCTGGTAAGAGCAAACCACTGGGGAAGATTCGTCTGCAGATTCAGATTGGTGATCTTCGAACTATGGTAACTTTCTATGTTATCAACTCGGACGTATCCTATAATATTCTTCTTGGAAGACCGTGGATTCATGAGCATAATATTGTGCCTTCAACTCTTCACCAATGTTTCAAATATGTGGACTCCCAAAGAGTTGTGAAAACTGAGTTTGCTGATTTTAATCCGTTCAAGGGTGTCGAAGCATACTTCACTGATTCAAGGCTTTATAAACAAGAGCATGTGAAAGATATATCAGATATGGCTGAAGATCAATCATCATTTGAGGATCGGTCTATTAATGAAGATCCGCCAGAGGAGCAACCTTTGAAGATCATAGTCAAGGGACAAATCCAATCCCAACCTGTCAATGATCAACCTTTGATGATCAAGGTTAATGGAAGAACTCAAACTTCATCTGAGAAATCAATAAATATTCCTGCTAAGAGCCAAGTTCAACCTTTTATGATCAAGGTCAAAGGACGTACTTCTTGTACGAATGATCCAGGACTACCATTGATTGTCAATCTTGGCAAATCAACGCAGAAGATGGTTGATGGTCCATTGTTGATTAATCCGAAGCATTACAATCAGACTGTAAATGTTGTAAATATTTATCATTCTGTACTTTTTGATATCAATGAAGATTTTCTGTTCGAGTATATGGCTGTCAAGTTTATTGAGAGAATGACTTTATCTTCTGATAATCAAAGTCATCAATATAAAGACAACATAGAACCGGAAGAAACTTTATACATTGATCATAAGGAGAATTTTTTTCCTCCTTATACAGATGTTGGACCGTATGCTCAAAGGTTCCTAACATCTTTTCCTTATCTTCTACCTGTGGCCACTTCATCACAAGCTTGCGTAACTTTTAGACGTTGTGAAGAATCTTATTTCGTGGTTCCGTCTGATAAGAAAAACAAGCGCCAAATTGTGTTTGGCCTGGCTAGAAATATCCCTGTTGCTTAGACAGATGAGCTGAAGGATAAAGACAAGGGAAGAATTCGAATTGACAAGTATAGTCAACAATCTATCAAAATTATCCAGAACATGGGATATGAATTGAAGACTATACAAGGTCTCAATCAAGGCAAGGGCAGACGATTACCATTATGTGGTGATCCGTTTTACCAAAAGACTCGTCATGGGTTGGGATATGACCCGTCCCACATGTTTTATGATGATATACAAGAAGAATTCTCTTTCAGCTCTTCACAATCATCAGATTCAGAGGAACTTCAATCTGGACAAGTACTCTCAGTCAATATGGTTCAAGCCGATGATGAATCAGAACTATTTGAGAATGATCCTTGGGCTCAACAAATGGATACTCAATAGGAACTTCATTTTGAACAACGACAGTCACCTACAGAAGATGAGGTTATCCAGATTGATGTTGGAGATGGAGTTACGTCCAAACCAATATTCATCAGTAAGAATCTTTCTGAAGATGAAAAGGAAGAGCTGATAAAACTTATAAAAATTACATTGACATCCTTGCATGGAGTTATGAGGATATGCTAGGGCTAGATCCTAAAGTTGCTACCCATAAACTCAACATTTTGCTTAATGTCAAGCCTATAAAACAACAACAACGACGCTTTAGACTAGATATGATGGATGCAATTGAAGCAGAAGTTAAAAAGCTGATTACATGTGGCTTTGTTCGTGAAGAACAACACCCAGATTAGATGGCCAATATTGTTCCTGTTATGAAGAAGAACGGAAAAGTCCGAGTTTGTATAGATTACCGAGATCTTAATACGGCTTGTCCAAAGGACGAATTTCCACTTCCAATTACTGATATCATGATAGACAATACATGTGGTTTTGAACGTATGTCTTTCATGGACGGATTCTCAGGATATAATCAGATCAAGATGCATCCAGAAGATGAGAAACACACCACTTTTCGTACACCTTTTGGGGTCTACTGCTATACAGTTATGCCGTTTGGTCTTAAAAACGCCGGTGCCACGTATCAACGGGCTATGAGCAATATCTTTCAAGAATATCTACGGAAGATAGTTGAATGCTATGTAGATGACATCGCTGTTAAAAGTCGATCAAAGGACGATCATATTCAGGACTTGAGAACAGTATTTGAATTAATGCGCCAGCATCAATTGAAAATGAACCCTACTAAGTCTTTCTTAGGGGTTTCCAGTGGCAAGTTTCTAGGATTTGTCATTACCTCTCAAGGTATCCATGTTGATCCTGATAAGGTTAAAGAAATTCTTGAAATGCGTCCTTCTCGTAATCTGAAAGAACTCCGTGGCTTTCAGGGCCGTATTGCTTATATTAGAAGATTTATATCTAATCTTTCTGGGAGATGTCAACCTTTGTCCCATCTATTAAAGAAAGGGGTATCTTTCGTCTGGGATGAGGCGTGTCAAAAAGCCTTCAATGATATTAAGCAATATCTTACAAACCCGCCTGTTCTGGTACCACCGGTGATAGGAAGACCATTTTTGCTATATGTTCGAGCCTTGGATCATTCACTTGGCGCTCTTCTGGCACAAAAAAGTGATATGGGTCATGAACAAGCAATATATTATCTGAGCAGAATGATGGTCGGAGCTGAACATAGATATACTCCTGTGGAAAAGGAATGTCTAGCTTTGGTTTTTGCCGTCCAAAAGACAAAGTATTATGTCACTGGATAGACTATTCATGTCATTTCCAGAATAAATCCCATTCGGGTATTGATGAGAAAATCGAGCATTCTTAATTCCAGGTTAGCTACCTGGGCGATGTTGCTCACTCCTTATGACATGATTTATGTGCCTCAAAAATCAGTGAAGGGCCAAGCGTTAGCTGATTTCTTAGCTGCTCATCCTATACCTGAAACTTCGAAGTTATATGAAGACATTTCCGACGAAGTAGTGGATTGTAACATGACTTTGAAGAATGATATATGGCAATTATATTTTGATGGAGCATCACGAGTGGGACCTAAAGGCAATATTATCTCTGGGATAGGAATTGTCTTGGTTTCTCTTGACAAAATGGTCATATACCGTGCCTATTCTCTTAATGAGCCATGCTCTAACAATGTAGCAGAATATAATGCTCTATTGATTGGTCTCCAAGTAGCAAAACAATTGGATATTGAATTCTTAGAGGCTTATGGAGACTCTCAATTGATCGTTAATCAAGTTAGAGGGACTTATGAAGTCAGAAATCCTAATCTCATCCCCTATCATCAGGTGGTAGTCGAGTTGGTCCTATCATTTAAAGGATTCTTTATCAAATTTGGACCACGTTCTCAGAATATGGAGGCTGATGCTCTTGCCAGCTTAGCTGTAGACTTGGTTGTTCCAATCCGAAGGCAAAATACAATTACTTTGTTGGACCGAGACTTGTTCTGTATGAAGAGTAATCTGTATATTGAACAAAGTTATACTACAGAGTCAAGTTCCCAGCAGAAAGATTGGAGAACTCCATTCATTGATTATGCAGTTCACGAAATTTTACCTGAAGATCCTAAAGAAGCTGCATCAATTAAAAGACGATCATTTCGATTCTATTATGATTCGACTTTACATATGCTATATCGTCGTTCATATGACAGACTCTTGCTGCGCTGTCTCTCAGAAAGTGAAGCTAAACAAATACTGCGTGAGGCTCATGATGGTGTCTGTGGTGCTCATCAACCGGGTCCAAAGTTACAAGATCGCATTCGGAGAATGGGGTATTATTGGCCTTCTATGATAGCATATGCTGTAGACTATGCCATAAGATGTAAAGCATGTCAGATTCATGCTGATTTTATTCATCAACCATCTGAATTTCTGCATCCTACAGCAGCCTCTTGGCCCTTCAAAGCTTGGGGTATGGATGTCATTGGTCATATTAACCCTCCTTCTGTCAAAGGACATCGGTTTATACTAGCTATAACCGATTACTTTTTGAAGTGGGCAGAAGCAGTCCCCCTTGCTGAAGTGAAAACATCTAACGTGATCAGTTTCATCAAGCACCATGTCATTTATCGTTTCAAAATTCCTCGACGGATAATTCATGATAATGGTCCACAATTTGCCAGTCAAGCATTTTATCGATTCTGTGACAAGAATTGAATTCAGAATTTGGCTTCTACGGCTTATAATCCAGCTGCTAATGATTTAGCTGAAGCTTTCAATAAGACGATCATCAAACTTCTCAAAAAGTTTGTCTCTTCTAATAAACATGATTGGAATGAGAAACTTGGAGAATGTTTATGGGCTTATCGAACAACAGTTCAGACTCCTACTGGTTTTACACCATTTTCATTGGTTTACGGATGCGAAGCTGTTCTCCCATTAGAAATCTAAATCCCTTCTCTACGAATAGCCATTGCTAATGAGCTAACTTCGGAGAATAATGATCGCTTACGACTCCAAGAACTTGAAGGATTGGATGAGAAGCGTCTTCAAGCACAACAACACATTGAACTGTATCAAGCCCGCATATCTCGAACTTTTAATCGTAAAGTTAAGGAGAGGGTATTCAAAGTTGGTGAGCTTGTATTAGCTGTTCGGAGACCGATGGTAATGACTCATAAAAGTAAAGGGAAATTCCAAGCAAAATGGGAAGGCCCTTATGTAATTGAGTCCGTATTTCCAATGGCGCCTATCGATTGTCAAAACCCAATGGAGATCTACTCATGCTGCCGATCAATGGCAAATTTCTTAAGAAATACTATGTATAAAAAGAGAAGACAGAACAAAAATAAAACTTCTTTTATTATTATTTTTGTTCAAAATAAAAGACTAAGGACGAGGGCCACTCCCTTCGTTATTGAATACATAGTAGGCCAATGTATAGAAGGCGTCGTTTCCTGAACTCATGAAAAGTTTGCAGACAGCCATCCTCAACGCTTCTTTTTCAGGAGTTTTCCCTGGCTCTACTAAAAAAACAAGATTGTCTTCGGGTGGCTTGGGCGCAGAAGAGCTTCCATCTATTTCGGTCGAGCCTGATGAGCCTGATACAGGGGGTTCAACGGGGAACGTATCAATGATGCCCTCGATTTTCTTGGGGACTTCATTCTTTTTCTGTATATCTTTGGAAGACATTTCCAATAGAGGAGCAGAAATAAGAATGGAATGATTACAGAGAATTCTCACCCATTTATAGAAGAGGATTACTAATGAACTAGTCTCTGAAATTGAAAACGACTTTTCATTTCTGAAAAGGCTCGTCCATTCATGTTACCAGGTTCATCCATTTAATTATGGAATTGAATCGTCCTTTCTGTTCCCAAGAAACACACTGATTCATCCATCGTCTTGACATTTACGCTCACAACATTTGTCTTCCTAATCCCCAGCTACCAAGGTTTGGTTAAGCTGACTTCTTGTTTCCGGGAAAAGGAATTTTATATCTTCTATTTTTATCAATTGATTAGAAAGTGGGATTCGCTATTTATCATGTTTTCATGACCTCTGAATAAATATTAAATCTACTTTTTTTTCCTATCTATCACTTCTATTTGACCTCTGCATAGATATTAATCTAATTTTCTTTTGAGTTCATATATGCTATTATGTCCATATTACCTCTGATAGTATCATATACTCTAAAACAGAAAATAAGATTTCATTTATCTATCATGTCCATATTATATCCAGATAGATACAAATCATTGATCATAGAAGAATCATCATTTTCATTCCCATATCATCAAAAAGTCTATTACATTTCTTAGACTTTCTTACAAGTTATAATGGAAATCTCTTACATTCTTGCATTTTTATTCTATACACCAACGATAACCTAATAGAGATCTATTTTCTTCTTTGATCTTCTTTGACGGGTTCGTTGTTGGTGGCAGTTCCTGACTGTCTGAACTACAGTGGCAACAAGAACAGCAGGAATCAAACTCTGGTCTTCTCTCTCAGACGAGAGGAGAACCCCAGAGTATGGCAGCCCGAAGGCGTGTTGCTGCCAATACAATTGGTGGATTAGTGGCGGCACCTCAAAGGAGATAGGAATGTATCCAGCATTGGGATACGATTCCTAGTTCTGCCGTGAAAGGAACTCTACTACCCGATTTCTCGGGGTAGAGTTGACTCCACCATCCAACTCTCCGTGTATAAAGGCTCTTCCTACCAACAGAGGAAGACCCTTCTATCTCACGAAGAGTTCTGAGTTGTCTGATTTGTGCGTCAAAAGCGCATGAGCTCTCTGATGCTGATGTCAGAAGAACGCTCCTCACAACGTCAAAATCGCCAATGCCGATTTTGGAAAAGCTGCTCAGCCAAACTTCTGCAGAAAACAACAAAGAAGAAGTATTTTAAAAAAACAGAAGTATTATCAGATGCGTATTAAACGCTAATTAAAAACAGATCACAAGATTTTTTACGCCAGTGCTTCAGCAAGGCTTTTACGCCAGTGATTCAGCAAGGCTTTTACGCCAGTGATTCAGCAAGGCTTTTACGCCAGAAATCAGCAAGGCATTTTACGCCAATGCTTCAGCAAGGCATTTTACGCCAATGCTTCAGCAAGGCTCTTACGCCAGTGATTCAACAAGGCTTTTACGCTGGCAATCTGCAAGGCTTTTTACGCCAGTGCTTTAACAAGGTTTTTACGCCAGCGCTTCAACAAGGCTTTTACGTCGGTGCTTTAACAAGGCTTTTACGCCAGTGCTTCAGCAAGTTTTTACACGCGTCAAGAATTTATGTTCGTGAATAGATGTTTTCAACAAAAATTTCGAAAGACAGATATTTGCTTACGATCGGACTTACCATTTGAGTCGTATGGTTTGGCTCTAATGGTGGTTGAATCTGCGTCTAATGACTGGGCATACAAAAGAACACCGTGGGAAAGCTTCGCCATCCTCATTTGTTGAAGAACAACATCACGGAAAGTTATCTTCAGTGGAATGAGTACGAGAATATATGAAACATTTTCGGCTATTTATAAAGGCTGAAGAACTTTTGGGAAGAGTCTATTTCGGGGGAAGATCCTATTTTAAGGCTCTCGTAACCGCAAGATAGATGCCACGTGTCAAGTTTGTTTCTTGGGAATGAACAATCATAGAAGCAGTTAAAATAAGTGTTGAACAGTTGGGATTAACATCAGACTTTATTTATAAAAAGGAGGGAGTGGACCCCTACATATAAGAGAGTCGCAATACATGGAATTTCATTTTCCCTCTCTGGACTAACGAAGAGAGGCACCTAACTCACGCATGTTGTGAATCCCTGAGCGACGCATCAGATTTAAAAATGCTTCTGTATCTCCTGAGCCCTCATATGAAGTCGGGAGACCACCATCGATGCGGCTGAAGACTGCTGGAGTTAATCCGAAGCACGCTACAAAGTTGCGTGCTCGCTCAAAGTCAATCCTTGAGCCCGAAGCCTCTTCATTGTTAATCTCCTTCTTGGGCGCCATGTTACTATGGAGATGAACGACAAGAGTGAAGAATTTCTTCTCATTTATACAGTTAAATCAACTCTCCATATTCCTCTTTGGAAACTGCTCATTATTAATGTAGAACTCGAGAAAACGAAAAGGCATTCGAAAGTCTCGAGAAAAGAAATTCGTTGTGACGGTTGAGTGTTGTCCGATACTATTTAAAATTATGCCGACTGTTGGATATCCCCGGTTTTACGCGGATGATGGTTGCGTATCCCACATTTTATGCTGGCAGATCAAATCTCAACTTTTACGCTTCTGTTCAAAGTATTTCAAATTTTGCAGATATTTGAAAACTTTGAAGGGGGTCTTGTAGGAGCGTAAAAAGTGCTTCAAAGAAAGAGTCATCCCATTCATAAGTGATCGGTTTTTACACCAAGTAGAGCGGGTAATCTCTTTTACGCCCAAATCTAGGCTAATCAATTTTCGCCTAAGCAGGCTGATCATTTTACGCTTGGGTCTGCACCTATGATTTTACGCCAAGGACAGAGCAGCCTCTTTTACGCTGGACAAAGTTGTCAAATCTCTCATTTAATGCAAACTCTGACATGAAGATATTAATGATGGCATTTACCACAGAATTCAATGGAATTTGTCTTATACAAAGACCATTGTTGTCGTTTATGGGATCGAGCTACTTTAAGCTCACTGTATGGTTTCTTTTACGCACGGAGTTTTTCATGAGTTCTTACGCTCATAAAACAATGTGTGCGTAAAGTCTATTTGAGCCATTTTACGCTCAAGGTTATTCAATAACCACTTTACGCGGGAAACTTATGACAGTGCTATTTTACGCTCATCTTACTATTTTACGTCCAGAGGATATTGGAGCTATTTTTACGCCCTATTCTTTCTGGCCAGTTTGGAACATGGTTTACCTACATAGCCTTCATGCCATATATTTCGAAGAACGTGTGTACATGTATCCTATTCTTACTGAAATGATGGGACGCGTGTCAACGTATGCAAAGGATGACTCTGATCATGGGTGGCAGTTGTTAGCGTAAAGACAGACTTTGATGCTCTTTTACGCACAGAAGCCCCAGTCTATAAATAGACTCATTTTTCTCAAAGACAAGGGACACAGAGAGAACATGAGAGAATAGAGAGATCAGGACTTCGAGATTTTGATTCTCCGGAGTATTCTTCTTCAACTTTTCTTTCAGTACAGAGTGAAGCAAAGTAGGAAAGCATTTGGCCTCGCCATCGGTGCCCAAGTGCGTCGATACCTTTCTGGTGACTTAGTTCTTCCAAGTTGTTCTACTTCAAGAAGTGATCTTCATCATCATCATATGGTCCAAGGAACAAAGTGATCATTTACAAGATCAGACTTCTATAGCAATACTTTCCCAGAATCAAATTTGTACTTCTTGTACTTTTTCTCATTTTATTTTCAAAACCCAACCTTTGTTTGGCAATTTTGTTAAGTAAAACAGCCACATGGTGATTGCTGATGGAGGCGCATGGGCGATGTACTCTGATTGAGGAGTTGAACTCTTCCTGTTGCCTTTATGAGCTGCGACCGAGCTGACACGTAACAATAGAGAGGATCTTTCAGTTGCTGAGATCTTGGGTGATTAACACCCTTTTATAGACTGAATCGAGTCAAAGGACACGTGTCGTAGGTCCATGGCTCGAAGATCTCGGATTCGGAGGAGAGTGATCTGGTAGGATGCGCCTGGGATTGGGCGCATGAAGAGACTTTGGCTTGTAACTTTTAGGAGTCACGAACCAGTCTGGGTGTACGGCTTTCGAGGCGCATACGAGGCTTCAGTAGTGACTTGACTTCTGTCTTTAGGGATCAGAGAAAAGTCTGAGGTGCATGGCTTTTGAGGCACATGAAGAGATTTGGGCACATGGCTACGGAGGCGCATGCGAATGGTTGGGCGGCCACGTGGCTTGTAACCGCCGAAGGAAAGTAATGATGATGCTAACGTCGACGACGCTTCGTCTTCTGAAAAAGTTGTCAATTGTTCAGTCCTCGGGGGACGTGCTGCCAACTCTGTCAAACTTCATTATTTAATTTTCTTGACAGGTGATGGGCCTTTGAGTGGGCACGTCGATTTGTGTTGTACTAGGCACATGGGGACGCATGGGCGCATCCTCATAAGGCACTTGGTGCTGATGGGCGCGTCTGTATGATGCGCGGTCTATCCGGCGCATCCGTTTGCATGACACGTCTTTATTGGTCCAACTGTTACCTTCTTCGAGTATTTTAAATAGCCATTTTTGACTTGGCTAAATTTGAAGCGTCATGTTCATCACCATTAATGCAAATTTATTGTACGGGATTCGGAAAGCCAGCCACTTGGCGCATGGGTTTGATTTGCCCGGCCTATAAATAGTGGCAAGGAGAGAGTTCTCTTCTCGTTCTCTCACGTCCTCCTGAAATGAACTTGTTTGCTCGAGCACATTCTGTTGACGAGATGCTCCCGAGGGTGAAGATGCGACGCATTGTCTTCATTGATGCACTTGAAGGTGACTGTTACATCCAAAAGTCAGAGTCGAGGGCTTCTGAGGCAGGCGAAAGGTGCCTGTTGCATCCAAAGATCGGGATGCTCGAGCCTCGTCTCCGTTATGCTGGAAGAGCCGCAGATCGGAATTGTGGTGCCCCGGCTTTGGAGGCTCTTTCCTCTGTCAGAGTGGGTGTTGCCCATTCTGGTTGTGTTGAAAGCCTCTTTTTGCCGTGGGTCAATTGCGGTGCTCTCCTCTTCCTTGGGCTTTGGAGAGCTCTTCCTCCAGCTAGAGGGTTGATTGCCCACCCTCGTTCTGCTTAATAAATACTTCATTAGTCGAAGCATTTGATGGCGCATATGCTGAGACTTCATGATGCGCCTAATTGAGATGCTGAAGGACGACACATAACTGAGCTGCTGAAGGGATGCGCCTGGCTAAGATGCCGAAGAGATGCGCCCGTCTGAGACGCTGAAGTGATACGCCAAACTGAGAGCGCATGGCGGTTGCTGCGCCTAGCTGTAGACTTAGGGTCTTTCTTTGTAGAAATTCTCCTTTGTACAGCCCTTTTTTAGACATGTAATAGACTTTTATATGAAATAAAAATCTTTTTTTAATGTCTATGCTTTTGTTGTTTGCTGTGCCAAGTACTTCATCTGAGCTTCCTGGCGCATGTAATGTTTAGGTGCATAGAATTTCTGTTCCTGAAATTCCATGCTTCTACATTTATATCTCTTTTTCACAATTTGAATATAATTACCACTTATTCAATATATATATATATATATATATATATATATATATATATATATATATATATATATATTTGGAACCAGGTAAATTGTTTCTAGAATTGCTCCCACTGGGATTCAAACTTCTGACCGCTCGGGCCACATGCATCTCTCTTAACCACTAGGCTAGAGGTCATCTACAATATATATATATTTTTGGAATAAGGTTGAATTTTATTCCTCGCACATAGCGATAAAGGTATTACAATACATAATATCACAACTTCTCATGCCCCAACCTAATGCTATGGGGCCATTACTGATACATCGAATTCTATGTTATGTAGAATTCCAATAGGGGGTAGTCAGGTCTTCGAAAATACGTCAGTTCCGTTCCTTCCAGATGTGCCAAAAGGAAGTGGCAAGACGAACTCTGGCTTTTCTGGCCCACCCCGGATCCCGGCCTCTGTGATATCGGATCCAGCTAAGAATGCTCCTGATGTCTCTATCCATACGAACTCCTCCTCTCAGCTGCACGCACTGCTCAGACCAAATGTGCCAGGTTGTCGGGCATACAAAGAAGAGATGCCTATATATATATATATATATATATATATATATATATATATATATATAGATATATCACACCTACAACTTTTGACTGTCATACCAAGCCATATATTTCGCTATATATATATATATATATATATATATATATATATATATATATATATATATATATATATATATATATATATATATATATATAGTGAGAGAGAGAGAGAGAGAGATCAAACCTACAACTTTTGACTATCATACCAAGCCATATATTTCGCTGCTGCTGTACTCCAGTTAGTGATGGAGGTGAAGCTGATACCTGAATACATTCCTGATAGTTCTATGAAATGCTAATCTGTACATACATATAGCTATACAAATACAAATATACAATACACACTTTGTTCATCCTGAGTTATTTTGACACATGAATTTGATATAGTATTTTAACATATGAATTTGGTCAATTTATAACAAACTCGTGAGATTTTAATACCTAGGATCATTACAACTGAAGTTCTGAGGAATATTGGTGTATTGTTCAAGAAGAGATTGAAGGGCCATGGATATACTTTTCTGAATATCCAAAAGAGGAATTGGATGTGTTGTTTGATAGGTTTAAGGAATGGGGCTATAATTACACATGCTTGAATGAAGAATTGAAGGCTGCATTCACTGACCATGTTAAAAAAAATTTTGCGGACTAGATGTAGAATTTAAGAAAACTAGTATTTTAAAAGTATAAGACTACCTGGGGGCGATATGCTAATCGTCCAGAAAATGTACCTGATCCTGCAGTATGGAATGCAATGGTTGATAAATGCTTAAATTCCTGGTGGCAGTTAAATGAACATGAACTTTCAGATATCAAGTTGAGCCATTTCTTATATCATGACACGAACTTTCATATACCTTATATGTAGAGTTTTTATGTTGAGGATAGATTAATTATTCGTATGAATTATTTACATAGCATGAAGTAGTTTTTTCTTTTGCCTATTTATAAATTATAATATCTTGTAGGATCAAAGTAATTAAAACAAAACTAACAGGAAAAAAATAATAATTTTGCACACCACTGGTTCAGTTTCCTTCGTAAAGTGCAAAAAAGAGGTATAAAATCAAGAATGCCCTAAAATATATTTTGTATATTATATATTCTCATGTCTATATAGATTTTTACTTGTTTTGGTTGCTTTGGTTTGTGGGAAGTAAGACATTTCTGGTATTGGCTTAATATAATAGTATAATAATAATAATAATAATAATAATAATAATAATAATTTCTGTTAACAGCTTGATCAAACTAGAATTGAACCCTATCACACCCCAGAACCAGAATACTGGAGAGCGGGGGACATACACAGCCAGCTACGTATATAGAAGTGTAATCCACCTCGATATACGGTCACGACTGTCTAGATGTATGAAGGTTTATCTACAAGCCATCAGTCTCTAATTTTCAAGAACAAGCTTAGTGTCTCAATCTTAAGCAAGTAATAATAATTACAAGATGTTAGACCATCAGATATTCAATAGTAAGGCGTCTCATACATTTCATATACAGATGATCATGAAGCTAGTCGTACAAAATGTGAGAACTAGCAAGAGTTTCAGTCATACATGATCAACCCTAGGATTTGTCAATTATGTTACAGCCCTTATGCATACAAGAAATATAAGTATTCAACATGAGCTAACAGTTGCTCGGCAGCTAAACGCCTCAAAAGAATAATTTACAATAGAGTAGGAGAGCAAATAAAACCCACTCATTGCCTGGGTTACGTCTAGTGTTCACCATCTGGTTGGAAGACTGGAAGATCCTCGGGTGCTGCTCCAAAATTTGGTCATACAAAACCAATTGGGTTAGACTCCAGAAAGAGCAAGTGCCACAAGGGAGGCTTCACTTAAGAACTAAAACCAGTATATTAGCACATGAGACATAAATGATAACATAAGGCATGAGTTAGGAAAAATAAGGTGATAAATGATAGGACAGCGAAGGAACTATTCCGGTAACCAAGATACAACCCTTAAACCAAATAAGGAATGGGATTATAACCCTTCACGTGAACGGAGCTTAGTCTCCAACCAATTATCGACAAGAGTAAAGCATAAGCAAGCATGTCCCGAGATAACCATTTACTGGATCTAAACAAAGCTAGACAAGATTGAACTCCGTCCAACATTCACGACCAAGTAATAAGTACGGCTTGATACTTTAACTAACTAGGGTTTTGGCAAGCCTAATTACTAGCAAGATGCAATGAGATGTTCCTGCAGTCACAAGCCCTGCAGCTATCCAGGTTATCCAGGCGAGGTTCATGTAAGAGTTATCAAGAATTATTAGGTGACTTGGAGTGCAACACATGACAGTGTGCATATTACGTGTTTCAAGAAGTGCCCCACATGACAGTGGGCTGGAAATGTACCCTACTCGATGGCAGGCTACAAGTCCACTCAAGGCGCCCAGATAATGGGATCGCCTGTAACTGGAAACATCTCCCTATATGAGCTACTTTGATCAATCTAGTAATTAACCTAGCCAGATTCAGCATGAATCCCTGACCGTGGTAACCAGGGATGCAAGTCCTAGACATGATGCAGGACAAGACTTGTAGCTTATACAAGCACATTCAAGAACAATCACCTACGGTGTCAAGACGATTTATTATTCAGCATGTCAAGATAGTCGTCGCAACAACATTCAAGATTACATGCTAGACTTACTTATCAAGATTACTTATCATGTCAAGAGTGCATCACGACGGACCACCATCAAGAATTATCATGTCAAGGTTGCTTGTCAACAGTGCACCATGACAGATCACTATTTAAGAGTTATCATGTCATGTTACTTGTTACTTGCCAGAATCACTTGTCAGGAGTGCGCCTCGACGGGCCACTATCAAGAATTCTATGTTAGGTTCGTGTTGTAATGTCTTGTTCATGTATCATGTCGTGCTCATGGCTAAGTTAATACAAGATATGTCCAAGATTCACAATCATCAAATCGGGTAGTCGCAAGTTAGGCTGAGTACAAAATATAAGCAATTTAAACATAAAACTACCTACTAAAGATGAACATGCAGGGGGCTAAGGCATGCGGCCAAGACTCATGCGGCCAAGCATGCAGCCCGCATAACTTCATGCGGCCAGGGGTCATGCGGTCAAGCAATGAAGTCCGCAGGACTTCATACGGCCAAAGCTTCATGCGGCAAGCAATGAAGTCTGCTGGACTTCATGCGGCAAGTCTTCATGCGGCCAAGGCAATACTGTCGCAGGACTTTATGAGGCCAGACTTCATGCGGCCAAGGCAACATTGCCGCAGGACTTCATGCGGCAAGACTTCATGCGGCTAAGGCTCCTGCTCATCTTCTCTAAAATCTGAGAAGATGAGCCATGGAAGCCATGGCTTCCAAGCTCCGTCCAACCTCCAATTTAAGTAAAAAATTGGACTTCCATAGGTCAAAATGGGGTAGAATAAAATTCTCTACAACATGGAACAACTAAATTTTGAAAACAAACAAGTTTGATAGATCAAAACCAAGAAAAACTGAAAATAACATAAACTTAGATCTACAAGAAAATATTCACCAAATCGAAAAATGTTAAGTTCTAAAGTGTCTTGAAATCGCGTAAGAAAGAAAATGAAACAAATAGAAATGAGTTCTCTCATGAAGCAAGCTAGCACTTGCCTAGCTCTCTAGGTTGGTGGGAGAGTTAAGAGGAAGAATAAGAAGTAAATGAGAGTAATGAAGAGAGAGAAATGGGTGGTTGGGTTTTAAAGGGAGAGGGTTCTCTCATAATGAACCAAGCCCAATCGAACCAAGTCAAACCAAAATAAACCAAGCCAAGACTAGGCTAGCAAGTCAAATCCAAATACGGGTCAAAATTCGTACACGTACACTGAAAATACGTACAACAGAAAATGGGTGTGACAACTCTATCCACCTTAAAAGAATTTCGTCATCAGAATTTAATCCAGAGGCTAGAGATGTTGGGGCAAGCTATACTAAAGCACAAGCCATCTACGACAAGCAACCAATCAAGCAGTCATTCATGCAAGCAAGAAATTAAGAGCGTAAGGCACAAGGAAGACATTCTGCTAGAAACCTCTCTATCGATTCTGTATTCGAGCTTGGGTCTAGGCATACTGCTGGGGTCTTTGCTGCTGGAAGGCTTGTGCCTGAGGCGACAATAGCCTCGTAGGCTGGTACTGCTGCTGTACTGGTGCTGGAGTTGGTCCCCTAACCGATGGACTAGTTAGGTTCAACGATGATGAACTGGCTCTATTCAGAAAGGACCCTATCTTGTGGCCCGGTGCCCCACAAGCCAAGCACAATCCCTGTGCTCTGCGACATTCTGATACTATATGCCCTGGCTTCCCACAATAAGTGCAATCCATTACAAAAGACTGCTTCTGCTTCTGTTACTGAGGGGACGTCGGTGTCAAGTGCTGAACCGACGAAACCGAATTCGTCCTTCGGGGAACTCCAATAGTCAAGGTCCTAGCTGCCGGGGCTGGTGTTGAGGACAGACTCATATGCCCATGGGACCTCTTCCTGCTTTCGGTTCTGTCCATGATCCTCTACGAGGTATACTCGTGCCTCCTGGCTGCCCTCAAGACATCATCAAAAGTTCGATGCTCGAACTGCTCCACAACTAGAATAATCTCTAGGTGGAGTCCCTGTTGAAACTGCTACGCTCGATCAAACTCGATTGCCACCAAGGTGGAAGAAAATCAACTTAGCCTAGAAAACTCGGCTGCATAACCGTCAACTATCCTGCTCATCTGCTTTAAATTGGTGAATCTCGTATGCAGCTCATATCGAGCTACTACATCAAAGTGCTTCATCTGGAACTTGTCACTGAATGTCGCGCTTGGGACAGACGTCGTCAATCCAATTTCTAACATCGTCCACCAGGTACGGGCTACGTCCAATAACTGTAGGCGCACTACAGCCACCTTATCTTCCTCTGGAATCCTGGCTGCCTCCAAGATAACTTCTATGTCCTGAAGCCAAGCATCGACAATAATAACATCTTCACTGGCATCAAATAAGGGAGGGTTCAAGTGCTTGAAATTATTGGCTGTACTATTAACTTGGTAACCCACTCTGCCCATGGCATCTTGTACTGTCTGGTACAGGATATCGCCCCGACGATCTTGAAGGACGAGCAATTCCTGGATGAGTCCCTACCAAGACTCCATTGTCAGGCTTTGTTGGCTGAGCTGGCTGAACTGGTGGCTCTGGATCCC
Organism: Iris pallida; assembly: GCA_029216955.1. NCBI lineage: Eukaryota > Viridiplantae > Streptophyta > Magnoliopsida > Asparagales > Iridaceae > Iris > Iris pallida. The sequence goes on from JANAVB010013999.1 coordinate 1,257,886, forward strand.
CGAAAGGTATAACTCGAAAGGCTGCTCCTGAGAGCTGGGCTTGGTCTCCTTGTTGAGTCTAGTTCACTGGTGGTTCTCCTTCCGGCTGATCGGCATGACCAAGAGAAATGCCACTGAAGAAAATGACATGCGGAACATTAAGGATGAACCAAGATAGATCAAGGATATATGCATGTGATCAGCCCAAGATTTCAGAAAAATTAGAAGACATGAGTAGAGATTAAAGACGAGTGTTGATTGAGACATATATTCGGTAAAACTCTCACATATCTTAATTTACAAGACCTGCATAGGCCACCACTTAAACCGTGTCACACCCCAGAACCAGAATACTAGAGAGCAGGGGACAGACACAGCTAGCTACATATAAAGAAGTGTAATCCACCTTGATATATGGTCACGATTTTCTAGATGTATGAGGGTTTATCTACAAGCCATCAGTCTCTTATGGTCAAGAACAAGCCTAGTGTTTCAATCTTAAGCAAGTAATAATAATTACAAGATGTTAGACAATCAGATGTTCAATAGTAAGGCGTCCTATACATTTCATATAAAGATGATCATGAAGCTAGTCGTACAAAAAGTGAGAACTAGCAAGAGTTTCAGTCATACATGATCAACCCTAGGATTTATCAATCATGTTGTAGCCCTTAGGCAGACAAGAAATATAATTATTCAACATGAGCTAACACTTGCTCGGTGGCTAAACTCCTCAAAAGAATAATTCACAATAGAGTGGAGGAGCAAAATAAAATCCACTCATTGCCATGGTTACGTCTAGTGTTCACCATCTGGCTGGAAGGCTGGGAGATCCTCGAGTGATGCCCCAAAATCAGGCCATACAAAACCAGCTGGGTCAAACCCCAGAAAGAGCAAGTGCCACAAGGGAGGCTTCACTTAAAAACTAAAACCAGTATATTAGCACATGAGACATAAATGATAACATAAGACATGAGTTAGGAAAAACAAGGTAATAAATGATATGACAACTAAGGGACTATTTCGGTAACCATGTTACAACCATTAAACCAAATAAGGACCGTGGTTGTAACCCTTTACCTGAACAGAGCTTAGTCTCCAACCAATTATCGACAAGAGTAAATGTAACGCCCCAGTCACAAAATACGTAGGACTAGGAACGTAGATATGCCAGCCATATAATAAATATACGTAAGCTGTAAAATGCAGTAAACCAAGAGTAATCTAATCTTATCCACAAATGAAGTATAAAAGATATCATATAATCCACTGTAATAAGTCTTTGTACAATACGTTGGGCGGAGACAAAGTCTACTACCAACTATCTCAAATAAAAGGTACAAGAAGGAATAGATGAAATAACAAGACTAGCCAAGTGCAATCAACTTCGAAAGGATGGAGAAGATCCCGCAACTACAACACCTGCAACTATCACAGAAGCATACACTTGAAGAGATAATCAGGTCCTCAGAGGGACGTAACAAGATACAATAATGCTATATAAATACTGAATATAAAATATGCCACAAACAAAAGTAAGTGACAAAACAACAATAAGGCACTCTAACCATACTAAAGTGAACATGCAGTTAAGAACAAATCTTTCGTCACATGAGCCCTCGCTGTAAATGGGATCTGGTATAGTTTCCACTTGGGCACCAGTGACTACAGCGCATGACGCTCAAAAATAACAGTGGCAAACCTGAGGGGCTAAACATACCCGTATCTCCAGCGGAGCTTTCAGATTACAAGGGAAGTACAATCGAAGCCCATACGACAAGTAAATATTCTTCCCACCCAATGTACCTATCAGGTCGCCTCTACGACCATGTAACACTACTAACCGTCAAGTCTTCTAATATTCAACTATTGACAGTTAGACCTAACGCATGCGCATGGGTGATCAGCCGACACGCAAGGACCTCTACATGCTACTCATCTCATACATCCTCGTAGTACAACTGTGTCAAGGTATATGCAATACACTACAAACGGTAGTCTCTTAACTCTAAGTCCATATGCAACCAAAGGATAATAACAAAGTACAGCTAATATCACTGAGCAGATAGTAAATCAAGAACTATAAAAATTGAAAATAAATGAACAGTGATATCTAATAAAATGCAAACTGAATATAAACAGTATAATGCTAAGGTATCTTGCCTGGTGGTAAAAAATGGCAAGTCCAAAGAATCATAATGTCAGCCAAGAAACGTCACAATCTCCAAACAACTCCGGACGCTGAAACAAACATCAAAAATGCACTCGGTGTAAAAGATATACCTAGAAAACGCCGGTCCAAAAGTCTAATTCTGGAATAGGGGTAAAATCATAATTTCGGGTTAAAACGATATCCGCTGTTAGACTCTCTTTTGCACCAAAATACGTACCAGAACCTACGGTCTCTAAAGTCGTCAAACTATATGTCTACGGATTTGTTTTGATGAGACGAACCCAACGGTATGTCCAATTTTAGATTCCGGTGGGCCGTACACAAAATTGCCCGTTGAGTGGGATTGTAGGCCCGCCAAAATAGCGTCCCGATTAACCTTCTCAGAATTGAACCAAACTTAGCATACAGGACCAAAGAATATTTCGAGTCCAATGGCGCAAGTTTCGTCGCAATTTGATGAGTGTACACGAAGTTGTGACTTAATTTGCAAAAGGTCGATACGGGAATATCTCGACGGATACGCACTGATTTCGTCGTGCACATGCAACAAAATCGGGTTCCGTCAGTTCCCACACGTCGACAACATCAATACGTGCCTTTTGATGCATATAGTGCGCGATCACGTCGCCCGTTTGTCAGGACGGACGCCGTATCGGGTTATTTTTCTAATTTTCGAAAACATAATTTATAATTTTTCGTGAAACTTTTACAACGTGTAACTTTCTACATACTAGATGAAAAGTGAATCCAGAAGGTGCGTTACAATCTCGGTTATGTTGTCTTTGACTTTCTTTAATTAGTTTCTATGAAAGTTTAATGGACATCAAGAAAAGTGGCCGACAAGTTGTCATTTCAATTTAGTTTTTTAATATTCCAGAAAAGTGGTTTTTCTCCAACTTTGCCTCGATTTTTCGAGCATATTGGATGGCCATGTCGAAATCCATTTGGGAAATCTCGAAGAGGGTTATGTGGGCTTTCTACATGAATTTACGGATAAAAAACGGAGTTAAAATGAGAGACATATCGATCGGAGAAGTCGGATACCTCGATGTCAAATTCTGTCGTTGTTGTGGGTGTTTGTTGATGTTGCCATGGCGACCGTGAGGCGGGGCTGCTGTCGCGGCGCATGAGGCTGGACGCGTGCGCCGAGGAGAGGAAGGAGGATGGGAAAGGAATATTTGTGGAGAGTAAGAAATAAATTAGGGTTCAAAATCAAAAGTTTATATATATAAAGGTCGGCCGGCCACATTCAAATATGTTGTTAAGGTCGGCATATGGATTACTTGCTTGCTGCTATGCTGCAGCTCCTTTGTGCGTTGCTTGGTTGGTGGGGCCGACCACCAACCATGGGATTATATATATATTTATATATTTCTACTTTGTTTTAAACTTATCTAAATCTAGTTAAAATCTTTAGCTTATATATATATATATATATATATATATATATTTTATATATATATATATATATATATATATATATATATATATATATATATGCGCTCTCTTCTCCTTTGAGGAGCGCCGTCGCCTTGTGAACCCTAATCTTTCCACCGACTCCGGCTTGGCCATTCGGCCGGGCCGGCGTCATCCCCTACGATTGGATTACTTGACCATCGTAGTCTCCTGCTTTTTGTTTCCAAGGCGACCAAAACTTTTGTGGAGGCAGTAGGCGTGGCCTCGGCGGCGCCTCTGATTTCCATCCGATCGCCTTCCTTCTCGAAGGGGGTTCCCATCATATCCTTCTCGGAGGAAGACGAGCAGATCTTGACCCAACCTTTTCAGTTTGCCTTAATTGGCAAATTCTCTTACGCCCGACCTCCGATCGACGTGATCCGCAAAGCCTTCTTGGGCTTTCAGTTCGCGGGTGAAGTCAAGGTTGGTGTCATCGACCCCAAACACATTATCATCCGACCTTCCCTTGAGGTTGACTTCCTTCGGCTTCGGGCCAGGGAAACGTGGTATGTATCACGCGCTCCTATGAGGGTTTTTAGGTGGTCGAAGGACTTCAATGCTGCTCATGAATCTCCATTAGCTCCTACTTGGGTTTCCCTTCCTGGGCTCCCACATCAGTTATTTGCCAAGACTGCATTATTTTCTATAGTGCTTGGTATTGGCACCCCACTTAAACTTGATAAAGCTACAGAAGATCTATCTCGCCCCAGTACGGCTCGTGTGTTTGTTGAAGTTGATGCTAGCAAGCCTTTACCTCCAGTCATACGTATAAATATGTCGCATGGGCGCACTATCTTTCAGAAAGTAGAATATGAACATATCCCAGTCTATTGCTCGATATGTAAGCATCAAGGCCATAAGAGAGAAGCATGCAAGACACATACTCCAAATCACGTAAATCCCCCTCAGCAGAAACACAAAGAAATTTTAGTGGAAGCTAACACTACCTCTCTTGAACAGGGCGAACCATCGTATCAGCTTCTTAATGACCCTGTCATTAATATTGATGCTGAAAAGGGACAGCCTTCTAATCCAGTCATTAATGACCATGTTCAGACCACTAATTCACAACCGCCAATGGTGCAACTAGTGAATGCTTCTGCTAATGAAGACCAAGCCCTTGAAGGCTCGTGCCCCGACGAGCATCCTTCCACACTTAATGTCGGTGCCGTCACATCCCTTCCTTCATCTCTACGTCAAGTCTCAGTTCCACATCATTCTCCTTCTTCTCCAGTTGTGTCCTCTAGATCGGAGCAACTGGAAGAAGGCGAACTTCATTCTTGGGCTGACGAGTTTGAAGCAGCCGAACCGGTCCAGCCGCATCCTGACGGATCTCCTCCTTCTCTGGAGGAACATGAGCACAATGGGTTCCCCCCCGATCCGAGTATCCCCCCGGAAGCGCCCCACCAACCCCCTGGTGGACAAAAGAAAAAAAAGTCGGCTCCCCCTCCCTCCACCCGCATTCTCCGATCCTCGTCCAAGGTTTCAACAACTCAACCCTCCTCCTCTGCCCTTAATGACGAAAATTCTTAGCTGGAATATTCGGGGGGTTGCACATCCAATGGCTTTTAAAAGACTTAAATCTTTGTGTCGTACAAACAAAGTACCAATTGTGATTATTCTAGAACCTAAAGTACTGCCAGCTAAGCTTCTTTCTTTCTAACTCAAGCTGGGTTTTCAGAGTTCGTACAGTAACTCTAAAGGCAATATATGGATTATGGCTCGTTCGGGAACTGAGCTCTCTATTGTCGACTCTTTCGACCAGTGTCTCTCTGTAACAGTATCTACGCCTCTCTTCCCTGAATTGTCTCTCCTGACGGCTGTGCATGGCAGTAATACTAAGGAGGGGCGTAGGCTTCTCTGGAACCAACTGTTGGTGGCTCGACAGCGGTGGACTCTTCCATGGATGGTTTGTGGCGACTTCGATGCGATTACTAGCTCGGAGGAAAAGTTTGGGGGTCTTCCTCCGTGTCCTATCTCTATCAAGGAATTTGTGGAGTTCCAAGTGGCTGCGGGACTTTCTGAAGTCCCATATACTGGTAATCGCTACACGTGGGTCGACCGTCAATATGGCTCTCCCAAGTTGAGCTCGAGACTTGACAGAGTTCTACTGTACCACAAATGGCTTGCTTGGGCCCCTCTATCCGCCTCATCGCACTTGAATAGAACGGAATCCGATCATTCCCCTATCTTATTATCTATTGAGAGTGAGCGGCCCAATTCTCCGAGGCCATTTCGTTTCCTTCACTTTTGGAAGGATCATGATACATTCTAACCGGTTGTAGAGGAGGCATGGAACTCGGTTAATCACAGTAACAGTCTAGTTCGCATTGGTTTGCGATTGGGGGCTACCAGACGGGCTCTTTCTTTGTGGAGTAGGGCCACTTTTGGTGATATTTTCCAAGAGGTTAAGAAGGCTGAAGACGCTGTCACGTCGCTTGAGGCTGAGCTTGAGACGGACCCATCTCTTCGTACTCAGTATATGTTGGCTAGGGCCAATCTGAAACAACGCCTTCGCATTGAAAATGCATTCTGGAAGCAAAAAGCTCGGATCAAATGGGATGAGGATGGCAACAAGAATACCAAATTTTATCATTCATGTGTCTCTTCCAAAAGAAATCGTCTTCATATCCATCATATTTTGTCTTATAATGAATCTACTCTCTCCTCTCTTGAAGACATCCAGAAGGAAGCCAATGATCATTATAGCAAGGTATTCACTTCTCATCATGTTGCTGTTGAAGAAGAGTTTTTCGATGATATTCCTTGTATCTTATCACATGAGGATAATGTTGCACTGACTGCTAAGCCGACTATGGAGGAGCTGTTGGCCACGGTGAAGAGTTTGGACCCAGTTAGCTCCTCGAGTCCAGATGGATTCACAGGATCATTCTTCTTGACATGCTGGCCTATCTTAGGCAATGACATTATGGAGGCGGTATGTTTATTTCTTGATGGCTTTGCATTACCTAAAGCTATTACTAGTACATTTTTGCTCCCCATCCCCAAGTCTAAGCATCCGATATCCTTTAATGACTCTCGGCCTATTAGTTTATGTAACATTGTGAACAAAATCTTCTCTAAGTTACTGGCTAATAGATTAGTGGATGTGTTCCCTCGTATTATATTGCCGAAACAAAGTGGATTTGTTAAAGGCAGGGAAATTGTAGACAACATTATACTTGCTCAAGAAATGGTTTCGGTCATTGATCACAAACATTGGGGAGGAAACTTGGCTTTAAAACTAGACATGAGTAAAGCTTATGATAGGATCAACTGGGCATTCCTACTGCGGGTCATGAAGAAATTCGGTTTTAGTGATGAATGGAGAACTTTGATCTTACACTTGCTTGATAATGTTTGGTTTTCTACTCTTATAAATGGGAGAAGATCGGGTTTCTTTCATGGACAATGTGGCATTAGACAAGGAGATCCCCTCTCTCCAGCTTTATTTATCATTGCCTCGGAAGCACTGAGTAGAAGTCTTATCCACCTCAATAATAAAACTGCTTATTCGGGATACTACTCCCCCAGAGGTTGTCCGAGAGTGTCTCATTTGGCTTATGCGGACGATTTACTGATTTTCTCTGGAGCTGACAAACGCTCAGTTCATGTGCTTATGCAGGTCATCAACAAATATGAGATTAACTCAGGGCAGAGGGTTAATGCTTCTAAATCAGCTATGTTGTTATCGGATAAGATCTCAAGAGGTAATGCTAATAGCCTTCATCAGATGACAGGTTTTCCTATTCAAAATACTGCCATGACTTATTTGGGGTGCCCTCTCATGGCCGGACGACGCAATGCCACTATGTACGATGAATTGGTCGGCAAAATCCAGATGAAGATTTCGGGGTGGAACAACAAACATCTCTCTTATGGAGGCAGGCTTGTTCTTATCAAATCTGTCCTTGCTTCTATGCCTGTACATTGTCTCTCGGCTAGCAATCCGCCTTCTTCGGTTTTAAATCGTATTGAAAGCATGTTTGACAGCTTTCTTGGGGTTCGAAAGATGGCATGCCTAAACGATCGTGGCTACGGTGGGAAAGGGTGGCTCGACCGACCGTAGAGGGTGGCCTAGGCATTCGTCGGCTTGGGGATGTCTTGGACGCCTTGACAGTGAAAATTTGGTGGAAACTCAGATCTACTAACTCATTATGGGTGAACTACCTGAAGGCTAAATACTGCTCGTTTGCCCTCCCTGAAGAAGTCAAACTTACATCAGCTGCTTCGCATGTTTGGAAGCGTCTAATCCGGGGAAGAAGAATGGGCGAGGATTTTATACTTGAAGACGAAGGCAATTTCGTTTGGACTCCTAGCCCGTCCAATAAGTTTTCGATCACGTCGGCTTGGAATCAAGTTCGCCAACATTATCCTCATCAGGTATATCTCAAAAATATCTGGAATAAATGCATGCCTTCTAAATGGTCGATTGTTCTATGGAGAATTCTTTATAACAAACTCCCTACGGATGATAATATTCAAAAGCTTGGCTTCTCTATGGCGTCGTCATGTCATTGTTGTGTCCAGCCATGTGGTGAGACTTGTCCATATATTTGGTGAAGGGGAATTGGCTTCTTTGGTTTGGAATCATTATCAATCTATATTGGGTGTTCGCGCAAGAAGGGGTGATATGCTGCAGCGACTCCAAACATGGTGGAAGAAGCGACAGAAGCATGCAAAACAGTTGATCGTTGGAGCTATTTGCTGGGTGTTGTGGAAGAATC